>JARQOC010000003.1:709239358-709277563 GCA_033576535.1 Allobates femoralis
TTTATGGATTAGGATCTTTGATCATCCTTTCTATGTACACTGGTCTATTTCTGAGAGTTTCTTTTATGTGCACTGCTCCACTTTTTGGGTTATAGTTCACCCTTGTTTTATACTGTAACCATTTGTTTGTTCACTTAAAATTGCCTTGTTGAAATACTTTTCGTCACTTTATACTGCTTTCATATTTTTAGCATTTCTGTGAAAGAACTATTATGTGTGATATTGATTTTTTACCACTCTTTTTACCACTATTTTTTACCACTATCTTTTATGTTTTGTGAAGATGTGGCACTTTACTCACTACTACATACAGATAGGCAGATTTTTTAATTGCATCTAATTTTGTTTTTTGGTGTTTAATTGTATTGCACATGGCACTTTAGCTTTTACATATAGAGCCTCTCAGGACCATATTACGTGTTTGTGCGAATTGGAAACTGATATTTTTCTCTATTATCTCTCCTGGTTGTACTAATATATCATTTAGGGAACCCTTATGAACTTAAATAATTGCCAGCGAGCGATAGCCGCGGCAACTAGCCGGCGATATCGCCGGGAAGTTGCTCCGTGTGACATCTCCCCGGCGATGTTGCCAGGGATGCGCGCTCCCACGCATCGCCGGCAACATCGCCGGGGAGATCTCCCTGTGTGACGGTACCTTTATAGACTTATATAGGATGTGAAATATCCTTGTAGATTAGCATATTATTTAACATTTTCTGTGGCTACCATCCCTGTTTCTGATCCGCAATATTTGGATGCATTATTATCGTGGTGTATTTTATCTATTGATGTATTATTTATGTATGTTTTGTATTTTTAATTATGTACCAATAAAATTGATTAATTTTATACCATAATTTGGGCTGATAACTCATTTGTCATATAGGTTTTTGTTTACTCAGAGTTTGCCTGTCTAACCATAGTGGCCTATTATCTGGTTCGAGAGAGAAAGCACGTCCAAAGCCAATACCACCAGGAGTGTGAGGAGAGAGAGAGAGGGACGGTGATACCCGGGCCCTAGACATACAGCGAAGCTACCGACTGCAGGCGGAGTAGCCCTCCTATGATACCGAGAGACGCAGAGAGAAAGGAGCCTGGTAGAGCCTCACACTTGAGGACTGCTGGAGGCTGGGCTGAGTAGAGTGTCGGCTCTAGAGGGAACCGTAGTTTACCCGGCATTCCCAGATACCGACGGGGGACCACAGCTACACATTAGGGTCCCTACCCCAAAGTACCGGCAACTCAGTGACAAACTGGAGGACCCACAGGGGCCCGAGTCACCGCCATACTGTCCGGTGTCGCACATCATGAAGTAAACCAGAGAACGTTAATAGCCCGGGAAGGACACAAAGACTGTGTGAGGGGTCACAGAGAGAGACACCTGGCTGCAGAGTAAAGGGAACCCGGAGAGGGAAAGTGTGCCCGTGTGTTAAGAACTGAGACATGTACTTGAACTTTGTAAGAACAGTACTGACTTGTGAACTGTCTTGAAGAGCTGGAGATTAAACACGGAAAACCCTGAGATTGCCTCCCTTGTGTCTCTGCATGAAAGCGATTCTCTCCATACAGGATTACAGAAAGCCCTCCACCTGCAGAGCCATAGCACAGCCTGTCAGCATCAGCAGAGAGGAGAGATCCCTGCAGCGTCTGCACAGTAAGTGTACTGAACATTTCACAATAGACTTAACCCTTACTGCCCCGGGGAACATAGTTCTTCCCACTGGAACTATACCACGTAATCTGCCATTACATCATCCCCGGAGGTTCTGCAGCAGCGGCGACCCCATCACTGGCCGCATATAGTGGGTGGCGTCACGACTGACATCCCCTGTAAATATTCCCCTTCTATTGCCGAGCCCGGGACACGGTCCGGACCAGGACCACCCGTGACTTCCCCAGCAGCAGACCGGTCCGGTACCGAGTACCCCCGTCCCAGTGGGCCTGACAGTATAAGGGTTCTCCCAAAAACTGTCCAGCCCCTAGATCTGAAAAAGGTGGTTCAACAATTATTTAACACTATACTGGAGACACCTCAAGGGCCAGAGATTGAACTGGACATGGTTCACAGGACCTTGGCCTCGAGGCCCTCCGGAGAAGCCAGACCCAGAGATATAATCTGCCGCGTGCACTTCTTCTCTGTTAAAGAGGCCATCATGAACACAGCCAAGCAGAAAGGCCTAGTCCCATACATGGACACTACCATTTCAGTCTTTCCAGGCCAGGCATGGCGAACGCTGCAACAGCGGAGAGGCCTCAGACCTCTACTGGCTATGCTCAAGGAAACAAATATCTCCTACAGATGGGGCTTTCCATTCAAGCTGATAGCCCACAAAGAGGGTAAAACCACATCATTTAGGAGAAGGAGAAACCTCCATGGCTTTCTGCGCACTTTTGACTTGCCCGACAGCCCTTCCCGATTGACCCACCTCTCCATGCCTATACCACCACCACCTACGAGATGGCAAGCAGTCCGCCATGCGGGGATGCCCCGTGGATCTCCCTCCTGAACACTGTTCTGCAGAGGAGTTTCTCCACTTTCTGTTTTTGTTTCTGAGCTCCTTCAGTTTTCTTTGAGTCTGCGTACACTCCCCATCTCACACGCAGACACCACGGATCAAAGGAGCCGGAACCCCATCTAAACCAGGTTGCACCCCCAATAACTCTTAAGGTACCTTTACACACCGCAACTATCACTGGCAATTGGTATCAACTGTACGTGCGTGTGCATGTTTTTAACGGTTGCTAACGATCGCCGATTCCGCATGTACATGCCGCAATTGTGCCCTCAACCTAAGGGAACATGGTTCCCCGGAAGTTCCAACAGATCCTGGGGGAAACATCTGGTTGAATCCCGACGCCGCTTCACACGCCGCAATCCATTGGCAGAACGTGGGCGTACATGTTCTGCGGCGCTAAAACAGCGTGACAGACTCGTGTATTCCGTGACGCTAACACGCTGATTGGACAACGCTATAGCGTCATGATTGGCCAGCCTGCGTAGGAAGGTTGGCTAATACATGACGCCATTGCAATTGTGTAGTGTGAATGGATAGCTCTTGAAATATGGCGCCCTGCGAAGGGACAGCAAATGGTAACACAGTAGCCCCCACCAATCATCGCTGATGAGGCGCGAAAAACATCACGCTGTGGCACGCCTCTAGGAAATCACTAGGTGACGCAGATTCCATCCATATCGCCCGTTTACACGCCAATACCAGGGCAATTCATCATTTGGGTTGCCTTGGATTTTAGAACACGGCTCAGAAACCTCAACCCGGAGCAACTGCGAAAAACCCGTTCACTTTCTCAAATTACACGCCGCAACTTCATAGCAATTTCAAGGCAACCATGACAAAAATCCCGATTGCCAGGCAGTTGCTACACCTCAGTGGCGGCGTGTAAAGGTACCTTTAAGGTACCTTTTACACGCCGCAACTGCGACGCAATCGGGATTTTCATCACGGTTGCTTTGAAGTTGCTACGAAATTGCAGCATGTAAATGGGGAACTTGATTGTGATTGTCGAAGTTGATCCCGGTTGCAGTTTCAGAGCATTGTTCTAAAATCAGAGGCATCCCTGAAGGTAAATTACCCTGGTTGTGGAGTGTAAACGGAGGATCTGGATGGAATCTGCGTCGCCTAGTGATTTCCCAGAGGCGTGCCACAGCGTGCTGGATACTGCGCCCCATCAGCGATGATTGGTGGGGGCTACTGTGTTTCCATTGGCTGTCCCTTCACAGGGCGCCATATTTAAGGAGCTGTCCATTCACACTACACAATAGCAATGGCGTCATGTATTAGCCAGCCTTCCTACACAGACTGGCCAATCATGACGCTATTGCATTGTCTAATCAGCGTGTGTGGGGCCAGGAATACACAACTCTGTCACGCCTATGTTCTCGCGGCGCTACACAGGTACTCCCACATTCACTTAGTGGCAGTGTCCCGAACTGTGCTTCCAAATATTACCTGACATAGTTTCACTGGCCAAATCCAGATTCCAAGTCTATTGCACTCCATAAATCCTTTTGTCCTTCGAACATTGAGCAACTGGTAGATCCCTCGGGTCAGTTCGTCCTCCTGCGGGTGTCGTGGGCCTCCCATACTTATATATTAGCTAATGTCTATTTCCCCAATAGGTCTCTATAGGGATTTTCATATCGCATGGAACACGCATAAAAACTTAGATCTGAAGAAATTACATCTCTGCTCCAACAGATTTCCCTATTGGAAGCTGCCCATAAAAAAGACCCAACTCCTTTGCTGTTCTCCCAGCTCTCTGCGACGAGACATACCCTGCTTAAAATCCTCGACCAAAAAGATCGGAACTTTCGAGACAAAAAACGAGCACACTTCTATCAATTAGTCAATAAATGTGGTCGGCTTCTAGCGAGGGCTTTACACCCCAGATCCATCCATACTGCAATATCATACATCCTAAGACCAAATGGTACGTGTGCATATAAAAGCAGTGAAATTTTGTCAATTTTCCATGAATACTACTCCTCACTACATAACCTCCCGGGCCATTATAAAGATATTCCGCTATGTCAATTAAAACGAAAATACGTTATCTCCAGAAATCTGGCTTACTGCCCATTCTGCACGCCACCATAGCGGACATGGCGCAACCTTTCTCATTAGACGAGATTACAGAGGACTTTTCTGTCTTAAAGATTGTGAAAAGCCAGAGTCCAGACGGTTTCACGGCTAGTTTTTTCAAGATTTTTTCAGACCTTATAGGTCCAACTTTCCTAGAAGTTTGCAATCATGTCTCGGCAGGTAGATCGTTTCCTCCCCAGCCCCTCATGGCCCATGTCGTGGTAATCGCGAAACCTGGAAAAAAAAGCATCGTCCTGTGGTAACTACCGCCCGATCTCCCTGATTAATCTAGACTTAAAAGTTTATGCTAAAATATTGCAAATAGACTAAAGACTGGCCTGTCAGCTGAGAAGGCATTCTACAGAATACACTGGGTATTTATAATTGAGACTCTGAGACCTCTGGGGTTGGCGGACTATGCTATCCATAGTATACAAGCTCTGTATACTTGCGCCACTGCCCGCATCCGGATCAATGGCTCCCTTTCAGCATCATTCAACATCTCTAATGGCTTGCACCAGGGTTGTCCGCTTTCTACCCTGGTGTATGTCCTTTGTATGGAAGCCCTGGCCTCGACCCTTAGGGGCAACCCTGCCGTTCAAGGAGTTAGATCAGATGCTGGAGAGCATAAATTATCTCTCTTTGCAGATGATCTTCTCCTCTTAATCACTAATCCCTTGATCAGTTTCCCCAATATTCTTTCGGAGATGCAGGCGGTAAGGCCACTTGAGCAATTTTAAAATCAACATGACAAAGTTGGAAATGCTCAATACTCCCTTCCGGAGCTTGTGATCCACCTGTTGAGATCTGTTCATAAGGAAACCTGAGGATATCCGCTACTTGGGCATTAAGTTGACGTGTGACCCGGCTAACTTGTTTACTGCCAATTTCCAACATACACTCAAAGGCATAGAATCAGATCTTCTCAGATGACACAAATTGTCCCTGACCTGGATGGGACGAATCCACACCATAATGATGGACCTCCTTCTTAGCCTGCTTTATCATATTCAAACACTCCCCTTCCTGCTACCAGCTTCTTTCTTTTCCAGGCTGAAGACAATGATTTTAAAATTTATCTTTTCACATAACAGACCGAGATTATTATTCAGTCTTCTAAACAGACGGGTTAACAGAGGAGGTGTGGGCTTACCAGACCTTCAACTATACCCCTTTGCATCTCTGAGTAAATGTATCCTAGACTTGTTTCAACTGGAAAAGAGGAAGAAATGGGCGCAGATCGAATTAGCTTTTTCCACATCCCACCCATTGGTAGTGCGCTGGTCCTCGGGGTTCGATTCGGAACACACATTTATCACCAGACAACTAAAACTATTCCTCCATAGAGATCATAAACGCCTGCAGATGACTTCCATACCAGGTCCTCTGACGCCAATCTACGGGAATCCTCATTTCCCCCTTGAACGGGGTAGACGCTCATTCCTTAATACCCCACAATCTTTCTACCCAACATTTTCTATATATATAAACGAAACTGGGGTTAAAGACATATCAACCTTATTTGCAGACCAGATATTCCCACCAGATGCCTGGTTTTTACATGCCAGATTATCAAACTATATTAAATCATTGCGGAGGGGATGATATTTTTCGTCCCCTTACGCAATTTGAGAAATGGTGTGCATCTTGAAATCCTCTAGACCACGCGATTACAATGCTCTACACAACATTCCACGTTACCCCAAACACAACACCAGAAAACATTCCGGCTTTTGCCACAAAATGGGAGCATGATCTGGGAAAACACTTTACACCCATGGAATGGGAAAAAAATAGTCATACTTACCCACAGGGCCTTCATCTTGGCAGTCTCTCAGGAATGCAATTACAAGGTGATGGGGAGGTGGTATAGATGGAGGTCAAAGCCATCTTTCCATCTGCTCCTGCCGAGTGCTGGAAACTTTGTAGATCTAGAGGCACCTACCTTCATGTCTGGTGGAAATGCAAACATCTCCGCCCCTTCAGGGCTGCTGTGGTGGACCTATATGTGAAAGTCACCTCTGAATCCATTGACCTCACAGCGGAACAGGCACTTTTGAACCATACCACCATGTCTCTCTCTAGATATAGGAGGAATCTCCTGCGCCACTTTCTAACGACCGCGAGACATCTGATTCCTCGATTCTGGAAGGAGGTTGAGTGACCAAACCGTGATGACCTAGTGGCTGAATTAAACGACATTTGTAGGATGGAGGAACTTGTTGCTCATAGTTCATCAGACGATAGTAGCATTACAAGACATTGTGACGTATGGTCCCCTTGGCTTATGTTTAGGGAACTGCCGGATCTGAGGTCCTGGATCTCGCACGGAGTTGACTGCTAGGCTCAACCACTCCCGATCTCGGGAGGCCACTCAGGGGCGGACTGGCCCATTTAGGGCCGCCCCCCCGCCGAAATGGGCCGGCCTGCCTTACTTTGAAGCTGCAGCCTCAGAATACCAGGCGACGCGGCCCACATGCAGGTGAGAGAGCCCACCTCGGGCTGACAACACCCCCCCCCACCGCTCCTCACTTCAGCCTGATAGCACCCGCCACCCCCTCCTCACCTTGGGCTGGCTGGACATTTCTGCCTTACAGGATAAACACCTCCAGCTCGCCCCTGAGGCCACTACATATAATATGAAGCATTGAGGCTCTACCTCGCCCTGTTTCTCCCCCCTCCCTTACTTTCCTACTTTTCTTTCTCTTCTGTATTTCTCCTTTTCCAGTTGAGACTTGTTATTTCATGCCATGGAGCTCCATTTGATAGTACGGGTTATATCTCTCTGGGCTGCTCCAGTTATCTAGCTGCGATTGGATGTAGCAGACTTGTTTCTTTTTTTCTTAAATTTATTACTATTCCCATAAGGATGGATGTCATATTATTTGACATCATTTAAAGGTGTCACTTGACCTATTGCATGAACTATCCATGTGGTCTTTAAGCTATTGACACATATAAATGCTGTGATCTTTTGATTGGTTCTGTTTTTATATTAACAAAATGTTTAATAAAATTTGATTCACCAAAAATGCAGCAAAGCTCCACATCATTTTTTTTTTAATTATTTGAAGAAATAATAAAAAAAAAAAAAGGGCTCCTTTGTATTTTAATTACCAGCCAGGTAAAGCTGTACCTGTGCTAGTAACCAAAAATACAGCAGAGCTCCATCAATGCAAAGTAATTGACATATGCTATTTTTATCTGGATTGCTAGCAAATAAGGGTAGAAAAAGTGGCCTTTCATGCTGCTGACCCTCTGCAATAATAAAGGTTTGCTCTCCAAAAAATTAAAATAATAATAGTAATAATAATAAGTAATAACAAAATAAAAAAATGTAGATAAATTATAAAGGTCTCTTAAATGGATGCTTAAGGGACATTGTAAGGTTCCTGGACTTCACAGTTGCTGCCACATTTGGCAGTTTCCAAAATTCACATCCTGCAGGAGTCAAAACCCCTGCAAAACTCCCAGAAGCTTAAAAAAAAAATCATTGAAAGTTCACAAACATTCTACAGCTTGATACAAGCTTGTAGACCCAATAGTGGGAACACTCCTAACCTTAAGGTTAGGTGTTGTTCCTGGTCAACAGGTCTTCCGGCAAGCATTTTGGCCTGTCTGCAATGAATCGGGAGCAGAACTCTATGAACTCTGGCTGCAGGAAGTCCTGGAGATCATAGAGTTCTGCTCCCGGCTCAGTGCAGACAGGCATTGTGACTGATATCGCGTCTGCTGCCACACAGGTTAGGAGGAAGAGCGGGAGGGGGGCCACAGCAGCACACAGGGGGCTCCCAGGTGCCAACTGTCAGGGGCACATTTACAGTGCCCAGGGGCCTACAGCCAGTAGAGAATACAGGGCAGGGGACGCTGTCGTTTGGCAGATGGCGTGGGCCCACAGCCACTTCTGGACCTCGTCACTTGCCCGGGTGCGCTGAGTGCTGACGCTGGCCCTAACTTCTGCTATTAGACTAACGAGCAAAGAAGAGGGTCAACAAATTATTTCAAACAGCGTACACATTTGAGTATGTGATCACGTGTTTAAGTAAAAAAAAAATGAAAAAGTCCACGTGCCTTTACCAATAGGGTGGGACTAAGATGTCTATGTAGAATCATGTCCAAATAGTAAGCACGCTTAATGAGTTCAATTCTACCATTGCTTCCTGTGCTACGTGAAATTTGATGATCAGACTACTAGAACAGTACACTGTGTATCAATTGAATCTTGGATTTCTATCAGCACACTGAGACTATCACTCCCATTTTCAATATGTTACCGTATATACTCGCGTATAAGCTGAGTTTTTCAGCCCAAAAATTGGGCTGAAAAGTCCCCCCCTCAGCTTATACGCGAGTCACTGTATACTGTATACACTGTATACAGTATACAGGCCGCCCCCCCCCATATCAGTATACAGGGGCCCCCCCCCTTGTGCAGCAATCTTGGAAGACGCTGGATGAAGCCGGAGGAGCGCGATAGCGGCGGCGGGACAGCGGCAGTGGGACAGCGGCAGGGATAATTACACTAATGTATTCCTTTACAGGATTGCTGCACAAGGGGGGGGCCCTGTATACTGATATGGGGGTGGGGGCTGCTGTATATACGTCTGGGGCTGCTGTATACTACCTCTGGAGCTGCTGTATACTACCTCTGGGGCTGCTGTATACTACCACTGGGGCTGCTGTATACTACCACTGGGGCTGCTGCTGTATACTACCACTGGGGCTGCTGTATATACCTCTGGGGCTGCTGTATACTACCACTGGGGCTGCTGCTGTATATACCACTGGGGCTGCTGCTGTATACTACCACTGGGGCTGCTGTATATACCTCTGAGGCTGCTGTATACCACCACTGGGGCTGCTGCTGTATATACCACTGGGGCTGCTGCTGTATACTACCACTGGGGAGGCTGCTGTATACCACACTGCTGGGGGCTGTATACCTGTGCTGGGGTCCACCCTCGGCTTATACACGAGTCAATAGGTTTTCCCAGGTTTTGGGGGCAAAAAAAGGGGGGTCGGCTTATTCACGGGTCGGCTTATACACGAGTATATACGGTATATTAGCACTGACATAGTGCACCACAGTCTCATCAAGCCAATATCTATACCAATTCTGTTTGCTCTTTAGCCAGGGCCATATTTGCCACTAAGCACTGGAGGGCATGTGCCTAGGGCACTGGGATGCGGGGAACGGCACCAAGTCAGGGAAGAAAAATAATTTTTTATAAACTCCCCTTCCCCTCCGATAATCTTGGAAATCTGTTGTCTTTTTGGAGGGGAGTGGAGGGAGGGAGTTGCGCACGTACCTCCATTCATTTGTATTTGCATAGCAGATACAAATGAATCTCGGGCACTGGGAGCAGACTGACCCCAGAAGCACTAGCGCTTTCACTTCCGGGGTCAGAGAGGCGTTATCAGCTCCCCACTCCAAGGTGCTGCAGCATCTCTGCTGTGCAGTGGCTTCATCTCACCACTGCAGATGTCACAGGACAGTGCCGCGGAGGAGGAAGAAGACAACATGGGGGCCAGGAGGAGAGCACAGGAGCCAGGAGAGCACAGGAGCCAGGAGATCACCAGGTGAGTGCTCATAGAGAAGAAGACTGGTTGGGCAGGGTACAAAAGCTGCTATTACTACATACTGGGGATGAGGGGGGACACAGACTGCTATTACTACATGCTGGGGTTGAGGTGGGACACTGGCTGCTGTTACTACATGCTGGGGGTGAGGGGGGACAAAGGTTGCTGTTACTACATGCTGGGGTGAGGGGGGCACAGGCTCCTATTACTACATGCTGGGGGTGAGGAGGGACACAGGTTGCTATTACTACATGCTGGGGGCAAGGGGGGACACGGCTGCTGGGGATAACAGTTTTAGTCATGTGACGCCACCTGTAGTGTCAAGTGATGGGTCATCAGCGCCACCACAGTTTGCCGGAGATAGATGGTAATGCGGCTTAGATGGCAAAGCCCCCTACAGGTAGGGCTGGCCCTCCGGGGCAGCGTGCCTGGTAGGGAACAAGATGATGTAGGAAAACACACGCAGAAGCAAAGTCACTTTTTTCCGGGTACTTTACTGTCAACTGGAAGCAGCATCAGATACAGTTCACAGTTCAGCAAGATGTTATAATGACAGGTAGCTCTACGGGTGGCTGCAAGTGAATCCCAGGTGGTATGTGGGACCCTTGGTATACCTTCGTTGACAAACCCATCCATGCCTAGGATGGGCCTATACTAGGGATGAGCGAGTCTACCCGTTACTACTCGCTATTCGGCGAATAGTCGGGTACTCGCTGGACTCGTTACTCTTTTAGCGATTACTCGCACAGTAATGAGTCCAATGTAAATATAGGGAAATGCAATTCCTCTGCTGCTGGACCCTATAAAGAGGTCTGGTAGCATAGGAAAACCTGCAATACCCTATTTTATTGTATATAAGCCGGTTATAAAAAGGCGTTCATTGTAAAATGAAACCGGTTTTTGACAGTTTTGCACTGTCCGTCACATTCCGCTCCCATAGACAACGTTACACTGAACCGAATTGAGCGTGACCGTCATTTACCGTCATAATCTGGTTATCTCTGTTTTTAATGAATGGTAGCTAAACGGTCAGGCTCTATCCGTTCAGGCTCTAACCGAATATGGGGCTTTGGAGCCGGAATCCTTTACTACACAAGACCGGTCACCGGACACTCGCTGTTATTAGCGAATAGCGAGTAGGATGAGCGAGTCTTCTACTGTATTCTGTACATGCTGCAAGCATGGGCATGCATAAAAACATGCCGGCGTGTGCATGCAGCAAGCCGAGCTTGCACATGGGCAGGCATGCTGGCTTGCATTTTGCCAAAGATGAGGTGAACCAGCGCAATTTCAGACAGTAATACATACAGCAGATTAAGATCATTTGACAATCTGTAATCACCAGAATTTCACGATAACATACAGATTGCTGAACTCAATAGCTCCTGCTGGGGAATCTCTCCAAAGAACAAAATGTTTTCAGGAGGAGGGGTACGAGGGGCTCCTTTGCGCAGCCGCAGGGCTTTACCAATCCCGGATTTATTCCGATTTTCGATACTATTCCGGTTCAATCCAGTCCCATAGACAGCCATTGAAGTAAAACGGTTTTAACCGGACAGGTTTAGTTTGACAAACGGATTACACAGGATAGTACCGGGCAGGATTAATCCAGTTAGATTTCACATGGCTGTCTATGGGACCGGATTGAACAGGAACGGGACAATCCTGTGAAATCCGTTTGGAACTTAGGGTTAACGCTTTTTTACTACCGCCCGCAAAACAATGTATTAGGGGATTGCAGGTTGTTCCTCTGCTGCCAGACCTCTTATCTCTTAATGGGGTCCAGGAACAGACAAATTATTCGCTATTACTCGCTTCCCCATTCATTTACATTGGACTCGCTAGACTCGTAACGATTAGCGAGTCCCAGACTCGGACTCGTTAGAGTCTAGCGATTCCGAGTAATTTAGGACTCGCGCATCCCTAGCCTATACTCAATAGCTCCGTGTAGGTAGTAACGGGGGTCCTCTCCCTCGTGGTGAGGAAGCAGGCAGGCCGCTTCACTGGCAGGGTGCTGCAGCTAATAAACAAGCCACAGCAGCCGGTTGCCGACTGCAAAGCTGAACTCTGGCTGGATCCTCGGGCTCGGCGTTCCCGTGGTGGACTGGAGTATCCCCTGGAGTATGGTCGCTCCAATCTGAGGATCTCCCTTTCTCTCTACAGCCTGGACTTCTCTCGTCGGGCGCCCTCTTTCAGGACCTCCTCAAGGTCCCTTCTTCTCCCTCCGGTTCGGCTTGAAACCGCCCCGGTTTGACCTTCCGCCTCGTTCCACACTCTTTCCAACTCTCCTCCTTCACCTGTTCCAAACCCTCTCCCTCTCTTACCCACTAGAGAGGGACTACTCTTGCTCCTAGTTTGCCATTCTGTTGACAAAAGACCTTCTTGATCCCCCTAGAGGTGAATATATCCCCTCCCGGGTAACCTCTCACCGCTCAGCTAATATGGGAGTGCTGGGAATGGGTCCCACCCACCAACCTAGGGTCCACTTGCAGCTGGGGCAATCACACCTCTTTTACAGGTGTAATACCCCTCTGTGACGCCTGACCATGCAGGGTGCCACAATAGCTAAAAGTCTTAAGGGCCTGTCACACGCGTCAATATCGCCTGCACGATCTCGGCTGCACGTGACGTTGCAGCGATATTGACGCGTGTGACATACTGAATCAACCAGCGATAAATCGCTGGTTGATGATCGCCAGGTTTCAGAATCAGTCCTAAAACCTGGCGATTGTCGCCCGGTGGACACGCAGCATCGCTGCGTGTGACACCGGGAGTAGCGATATTCCAGCTCCCAGCGCCTCTCACAAGCGCTGGGAGCTGGTATCCAAGGTAAACTGCGGGTATCTAGGCAGCGCGCGCTGCCTAGATAACCGACGTGTACCTTAGTTACCAACCTCCTCCGCTCACTGGGTGGTATCTAAGGTACACAGCGGGTAACTAGGGACCCTAGTTACCCGCTGTGTACCACCTCGGATGACCCTCATACACTGTTAATATGTGCCCCTGCAGCCTAATAAACCATTTGCAGCACTGCTTTTGTGTGAAAAGTGGCTGCAGTAGAAGTGAGATAATGATTTTATACACTTACATGCCTGTGTACTTCTGGGCGTCTCCCTGTGTGTGCTGGGACTTGTGGGCTGTGCTCATCATGCCTGCTCTCCCCCTCCCTTATGCACGCCCCCTCTCAGCCTGCTATACTGTGTGAGGCTGATTGCGTCATAAAGGGGGTGGGGCTACCGGGATGCCGCGATTTAGCCCCGCCCCTTTATGACGAGTTCAGCCTCACATCACTATAGCAGGGTGAGCGGAGGAGGCTGGTAACTAAGGTACACGTCGGGTATCTAGGCAGCGCGCGCTGCCTAGATACCCGCAGTTTACCTTGGAGACCAGCCTGCTCCCGCTTCCAGCAGGCTGGCAGCGGGAGCAAGACATCGTGGAAACGATATTTAAATCGTTTCCACGATGTTTCTGGTCAATTGATCGCTGGTGAGTCTGCCAGTGTGACAGCTCACCAGCGATCAGCCGTCAATGTCGTCAGCGATCAGATCACTGACGACATTGACGCGTGTGACAGGCCCTTTAGCTCGGCTACTGTCACAGGTGTGTCAGGAGGCATGGATAAGACTGTAGAGGCCACTCGCAGGAGGTCGCAGCATTTGGCCAAACAGTCAAAATCCTAAAAAATGTCTATGTCGCTTTAAGAGGCATTTCTCTTTAAGTGAAAGCTGGAGGTCACTAGGACACAGCTGATCTCTTACCTTGAGCTATTTATAACCCTTGACTCCTAGGATGCATTGCTGGTGATGGCTTGTCAGGTATTTGGAGGTAGCTTCTCAGCTCAAGCAGTGAATCCTGGAGTTTCTGTTGGATTGCTGTGTGGATCTTCTCAAGCTGAGTGTTTCTTCCCTTCCCTCTTTGTTTGTTTGTTTCCCTGGTGTGTATCTTTAGTTGGTAGCCGGGCTGACTAGTGTTCACCCACTCTGATCCTTGTGTAGTTCTAGTTCAGGGACAGTCAGGGAATAGGTATCTCTCCCGGTTGGTAGTCCATTTGGCTTTCACCAATACAGATTTTAGTAGCTGTTCAGAATAAATGGTGACTTCAGGAAGGAAGTTAAGAAGTGGTTAATACAAAGAGAAAGAAATATATTCACTGTTAAGATATATCATAAAGATTTCAAAATTAGCTAACAATTTTGAATTATGCAGCGTTTCTTGGAATAACAATGACCACTTCTCACCTCTAGACTATAGATATCTATATTGGCCACTAGATGCCACTACAATCTGTATTTCGATTCTGTATTGGAGAATAGCTATTCTTGTAGATTTATCTCCACAAGGAAAAGACCTATTTCCCCAGACCTTGTCTTAGTCCCACATACAACCAGATCAGATCCCATACACTGATGAGGGCAAGCATCCTGAAATGCAACATCTGGGTCATTCCATGTCAAGTGATCCAAAAATGAATATTTTTTTTCCCTGACGTCCTCAGATTTTTTTAATTTTTTTTCTATATGAAGAACAACTTTATCTAATTACAAAAAAAAAGTTTTGAATTTTTTTCTTTATCAGTTAATTTTTTACAGATTTTTAAAGTTTTAAAAAAATGCGAATTTTGGCCTGGTATGGCTTTACATTTTCTATCATATCTCGGGCTAGAAATAAGATAGAGAAACAAAATAAACACCAATCTACTCAGAACTGTCCAGGCCTTCATCAGATATGTCACAAGAGGATCTTTGTTAATATTTTACCCATGTGATCGCAAGCGCAAAACTTTAAAACGCATTTCCGAAAAATCGGCGCGCTTTAAATATTTCAAAAACTGCCCATGTGTCTGCTATGCTCTTAGCCACATCTGTACCAAATTTCAAGTTGGGATCGCAATGGGATCATATTTTAACATATTTTACTAGTAATAGCGTCAATGGGTCATTCCATATCAAGTGATCTAAATATGAATATTTTTTTTTACCTGACGTCTTTAGATTTTTTTTTTTTTTTTTCCTTTATGAAGTACTACTTTAGTTAATTACAAATTAAAAGTTTAGAATTTTTTTCTTCATCAGTTAATTTTTTACAGATTTTTAAAGTTTAAAAAAAGGGTGAATTTTGTCCTGGTATGACTTTACATTTTTTTATCTCAGGCTAGAAATAAGATAATGAAGTGGGAGAGGCATCATTTTACTCAGAACGGTAACAGCTTTCATTTGAGATGTTACAAGACTATGTTTCTTTATATCAAATTCAAACTATTGACGGGCAATTGTGAAAAAATGACTGATTGTGTTCTTGGTGATTTTTGAATTGACACTATAATAGTTAAATATTTTGCACTTAGGTCCAATGAATGCGTCCATGGGGTCAAGCTGGGACAGAGTCATCACAAATTAGCCTTATTTGCAGATGACCTGCTACTTTACATCTCCCAGCCCCTGGTCTCCATCCCTTCGGTCTTAATGGAGTTTGAACGGTTCGGACAATTGAGCAACTTTAAAGTGAATTGCTCCAAAACCGAGGCACTCAATATTTCTTTGCCTGGAGAATTGGTTTCTCATCTATCTAAACAGTTCCCATTTAAATGGAAAGTAGAAGCCATTAAGTACTTGGGAGTCCTTATACCAAAAGATCTTAAACAAATATTCAATTTAAATTATCAACCCCTTTTGACTAACGCGGAATCGGCATTTACCTCCTATAGACAATTAAAGCTATCCTGGTTCGGGAGAATAAACGTAGTCAAGATGGAGGTCTTGCCCCGACTCTTATATACTTTTCAGACAGTTCCTGTTCTATTGGATAGAGGCTTCCTCTCCAAAATGCAATCTATGATCCTTAGATTTGTCTGGGGGGGCAAGAGGTCCAGATTGCGAATGAATATCCTATCCTTGCCCAAGACCAGAGGAGGGGTTGGACTACCCAACATACGAGCGTACTTTGTGGCTTCCTCTCTTGTTAGAGCTCTAGATTGGCATTATCATGCGTCCTCCAAGAAATGGGTAGGGGTGGAGCAAGAGGGTTTGGGGATTCCGCTGAAACACCTGCTTTGGATTTCCCCTAAAGACTCCACAGACCTAGTACCTTTGACAGACATGACCAGAAACACCTTGAAGGTATGGCACCTAGTGACGAAAACCCTCCGCTTAAACGACAGACTTAGCCCTTTGACTCCCCTTTTTTCCAACCCATCTTTCCCACCCAGATTTGACAGGCAGAGATTTTTATGTTGGCGGATTGTGGATGACACCCGAGTAGGACAGACTCTGTCCAGTGGTGGTTTGCCCCCGATGGCAGAGCTACAACTCAAAGAACCTACGAGACCTCTTAAGTGATTCGAATTTCTCCAATACAGAGCATACTTATATTCAGCTGACCACTCTTGCAGGGTAAGATTGACGCCCAACGTATTGGAGAGGTTATTCCAACTGGAGGCTCCACCGAGGCGCAAAATATCAGTTCTATACCAGGCCTTAGGGTCCATGAGAGAGCAGGGCACCCTTTACTTCCAACGTGCTTGGGAGAGGGAATTGGGGTGTAGCATTTCAGAAGCTAATTGGCAGAAATGCTTTATATTTACTCACTCACTAGCTAGCGCTTGTTCTGCACAAGAAAGAAGCTATAAGCTGCTCACTAGATGGTACTTGTGCCCGACGACACTCCGGAACATGTTCCCTGGAACCCCTGATACCTGCTGGCGCTGTGGGGAAGAGAAGGGTACAATGATTCACATTTGGTGGAGTTGTGGGGAAATCCGGCGGTTCTGGTCTGAGGTTTTTAATGCATACGCCCGGATAACAGGTAAACAAGCCGAATGCTGCCCAGAATCGGCAATGTTATCCATTTTTCCAGGTCCTATTGGGCTACAGAAGAGGGATATTCTCCGCTTTTGCATCTTGGCTGCTCGTGCTGTGATCCCGAGGTTCTGGAAATCAAGCCGGGCTCCATCTCTACTTGATTGGTTCAAAGAATTGATGGACATATATCGAATGGAGGAGCTCGCAGCTGATGCGTCGAGATCTCGGAACAAATTCTTAGGGATTTGGGTTGAATGGATTCTTTTTCACGACTCTGCAGAATTTAGGAGTATCTTTTCCAGCACAGATAATATGGCGCGACCTCTGGCTGATGGGGAGCCAGTGGGATGAGTACCCTTTCTCCTTCCCATACCTCACCCGTCCCCCCCCCTCCTTTTTTTCTTACGTGGCTTTTCTTTCCCAGTATAACTTTTTCTAATGGTTTTTGTTTCTCTTCTCTCTCTCTTTTCTTCCCATCTGATACATTCAGTCTAGGTATTTCCTTTCTACACCTATACCTTCAGAATTCTAGTGAACATTAGACAGGTATCGGAAACTCTGAGCTGTGAGTAGATCATTAATATTTCGGCCTTCCTTTCCAGTAAACTAGTCGATAGACTATTCCAACTAGGCCTCAACGGGTAATGACCCACTTACGTGGTCAACCTGTTAGAAGGGGCCAAGTGATAAAAATCATTCTGCTGGGGCTGCTTGTCCCCTTGACATCAGAACATCTCAAAACCCTGAGAAAGGTTGTATACTTGAGTGTTTGGAATTATATTTAGATTGTAGTATATATTGCACCAGAGATAAGCGCAAAAGTAAATTTGCAGCTTATCTTAAAGTTACTAATAACTTTGTGAATTCTCTTTTTGTATATTTTATATGTCTCAAGATTTTGTTAAAAGATTGAATGTATGTCTTTCATATGTTTTTTCAAAATTTAATAAAAATGAGATTAACCATAGTTAAATATTTTAAAATATGATCCCATCACGATCCCAACTTGAAATTTGGTACAGGTGTGGCTAAGAGCATAAAAGACACATGGGCAGCTTTAAAAATTTTTTATTAAAACGTTTTTTTCGGAAATGCGTTTCAAAATGTTGCGTTTGCATTCGCATGGGTAAAAAATTAAAATTAACAAATATACTCTTGTGACATATCTGGTGAAAGCCTGGACAGTTCTGAGTAGAATGGTGTTTATTTTGTTTCTCTATCTTATTTCTAGCCCGAGATAAAAAAAATGTAAAGTCATACCAGGCCAAAATTCACCCTTTTTTTAAACTTTAAAAATCTGTAAAAAATTAACTGATGAAGAAAAAAATTCCAAACTTTTAATTTGTAATTAACTAAAGTAGTACTTCATAAAGGAAAAAAAAAAAAAAATCTAAAGACGTCAGGTAAAAAAAAATATTTCATATTTAGATCACTTGATATGGAATGACCCATTGACGCTATTAATAGTAAAATATGTTAAAATATGATCCCATTGCGATCCCAACTTGAAATTTGGTACAGATGTGGCTAAGAGCAAAGCAGACACATGGGCAGTTTTTGAAATATTTAAAGCGCGCCGATTTTTCGGAAATACATTTTAAAGTTTTGCGCTTGCGATCACATGGGTAAAATATTAACAAAGATCCTCTTGTGACATATCTGATGAAAGCCTGTATAGTTCTGAGTAGATTGGTGTTTATTTTGTCTCTCTATCTTATTCCTAGCCTGAGTTATGAGGAGAAACGTAAAGGCAGGCAACAGCGAAATTCACACTTTTTCCGAACTTTGAAAATCATTTAAAAATAAAATAAATTTTTAAAAAAAAATTTCTCTTCACATTTTGCATTGTCTGACATGCTATTATCAAATAACAAAATCTCAAAAGAATTAAAAATATAGAGGTAATAATCATTGGTTCACTTGACATGGAATGACCCATCTGCAGATTGGGCATAAATTCTAAATTATATTAAAAAGCTTGTTAGAGCTTGTTAGGATTTCTACTTCCAATTGGTGGCACTGGAGTTCGTCTTCTTCCTCCCTGAAGTGACAATTTTCATTGATTCTGTATAGTGCCCCTTCAGCATTCATTCCATTGTAGCTTGGAGTGAAATACAACTTTAATATGTTTCAAATGTCATAGCTGACAGTTGACTGTAATCTCACAGGTAAATATTTGCTTCAGTAAAGGTTTATCTTTGGAAATCTGCCAATGTCCTTAGTACTGACAACCTGGATGAAAATTTCACCTTTACATTAGGTTTACTTTTATTATTACACATCACTGTGTTTAACCGTGTCGTTACCCTGGTTTAACTGGTATAACTAGACCTGGTATAAGTATAGTATTGTTATAGCATATCTTAGAAGGTAGACCCTACGTTTTATCCACAATGATTATTTAATTTTATTGGAACAAATTGTGCCAAGCCCCAACAACATATACATGAACACTTATCGACATAACCAATATATTTCTGCTTGCTTCTATTTTGTGTGTATATGTTGCAAAAACATGAAAGAAAAATGTAAAGGAAAGACCTCCAGCACTTGTGTTTTCAGCTTGGTTTTGGTGGCATACACAAAGGAATTTTCATGCATATCTCCCAAATGTGTGAGAGCAGAGGCGTAACCAGAGTCTGCCGGGCCCTGGTGCGAAATTTAGACCTGGGCCTCCCCCCTCATAGCCCTCCTTATAGCATAATACAGCCTCATAACCTCTCCATATAGTATAATGCAGCCTCATAGCCTCTCCATATAGTATAATACAGCCTCATAGCCTCTCCATATAGTATAATAGAGCCTCATAGCCTCTCCATATAGTATAATAGAGCCTCATAGCCTCTCCATTTAGTATAATGCAGCCTCATAGCCTCTGCATATAGTATAAAACTGCCTCATAGCCTCTCCAAATAGTATAATGCAGCCTCATAGCCTCTCCGTATAGTATAATGCAGCCTCATATCCTCTCCATATAGTATAATATAGCCTCATAGACCCTCCCTATAGCATAATACAGTATAGTGCAGTCTCAAAACTCTCCATATAGTGCAGCCTCTAAACTCTCCATATGATGCAGCCCCAAAACCTTCCATATAGTGCAGGCTCATAACTTTCCATATAGTGCAGCCTTATATGTGCAGCCTCATATCTCTCCATATAGTGCAGTATTATATATGCAGCCTCATATCATTTCCATATAGGGCAGTATTATATATGCAGCCTTCTCCAATATAGGGCAGTATTATATATGTAGCCTTCTCCCGTATAGTGCAGTATTATGTGCAGCCTTATATATGACCCCCTTTCCCCCCCTTCACCATAATCCTCTGGCGAAACTGCACTAATTATTAAAAAAAAAAAAACTTTACATTACTCTAGCGGTATCCTCTGAGGATTGACTCAGGAGGAGGAAGAGGTGCCACCAGCCTGCGTTCCACTGTGCACTCAAGCAGTAAGTGGGAGGAAGCGATACAGTGAAATGCAGGCCAGGAAGCCAGCAGGTCAGAGGAGGGGAGGGGCAGGAACAGCAGCAGGAAGCAGGAGGCTTCCCTCCCCTCCTCTCCTCTCCCTGACACACAGGCCCTATCTGACGCACTGTCACATGGATGTGTGTCCTCCGGGACGCACATCCATGTGAAGTGGGCACCCAGCGCTGCGATCGGCTGGTGCAGGGGGCGGCTGGCGGAGCGGGCCCCTTATAGGTCAGGGCCCTGTTGCACCTGCAACCCCTGTGACCGCAATCATTACGCCACTGTGTTTGAGAACAAATCATGCGACATGCATATCGTACCATGGAAAATCTTGGCTAAGCCCCTATCCATACCCATTTGCAATTTATTTCTACCTAGTCAGAGGGGGGCTGGGGCAATGAGGGACATTCAGCAGACAACCTAGACTGCAGGGCCTAGACCCAAATCTGGGACTGTCCCACTGTATCCAGGACAGGTTGAGCAGATCGATTCATAGGACGTTGGGTCACAGTCTAATACAGCGGTACCTGGCTGCTGGACGGTAGGCTGCAAATGTCTTACCTCCCAGCATCTCCAACACAGCTTTTGATTAGCCTGAATTGGTGCGACATCATCTGTGCATCCTGCTCATCTCTAGTTGGGACCTATGGATTTATTATTTGTTCATTCATTGTCATAGCGGCCAGAACTTTCTCATTTGATGTAAGCTTCACTATAAAATATCTGGGGGTTATAAAGTCTGTAAGGCTGTGTTCACATCCATGTTGCATAAATACTGTTTATTGTTTTCTGCAGGTTACAGCATCAAACTACGCAACAACAATCTTCTCTGGTTATGGCATTTGAGTTGCATTTTTTATACCTTTCCTCATTATTTGATGTGTTTTTATAGTAAAGAAAAGCTTTCATTCTGCATTTAAAGAAGTAACTGCATTATTTTACATGTGGTTTTTTTTATTTTTATTTGTTTTAAATCTTCACATGGAAACCTTTAGGCTATGTGCCGACTACAAAATAGTGGTGCAGATTGTGTGCTTCCAGAAATCCGCACCTGCAGAAGAAAATGTAGCAGAAAAATGGCCATGTTAATGGTGCGTTTTCTCATGATTGCCGCATTTTTCATGTGGATTTTACTGCTGTTTTGAGCAATTGTTCACTGTTGTGACTGCAAATAAAGCTAGGTCAGGCTGGGGAAAAAAAGGGTTTGAAGATGTCATAATGTCAAGTGGGGCTTCCCTGTATTTTTGGTCACCAGTCCAGGTACTGGCAGCCATGGCCAGTAATCAAATAATATATTTTTTGTATTATTTCTTTATTATTTAAAAAAAAAAAAAATGGCGTGGGGCTTTACCGTACTTTTGGTTTCCAGCCAGGTACAACGAGGCAGCCGAGGGCTGGAATCCTCAGCATGGGGAGGAGAAAGCTTTCCGTACCCCCCCCCCCGCCCCTTCAGTGTGAATTGCTGTCCACAGCCACATCAGAAAATGGCACATTTATAGTAGCCCTATTTTCTGGAGCTGTATCCGGCTCTTCCAGCTGTCCTGTGGTGGTGACAGACTGGATAATGAGGGGTTAATGCCAGCTGAATATTGCCAGCTGACACTAAGCCCAAGATTCCTAATGTAGAGTCAATGTTAGACCCGGCCATTAGGAACCTCTAATAAATAGTAAAGAAGACACAACACCAAGAAAAAGTTGTTTGCAAACAAAAAGTGAGGAGAGCAGCGGCATTCAGGAGATCTTTTTTACATACCGGCTTTATTGTGCTTTTTCAGGTTACATCTTAGGTGCAGGGCAGGGAGGTGCAGGGAAGCAACGGTCCGTTTCGCGGACTTCCGCTTCAACAGGCCCATTGAAGCCTGTTGAAGCGGAAGTCCGCGAAACGGACCGTTGCTCCCCCTGCACCTCCCTGCCCTGCACCTAAGATGTAACCTGAAAAAGCACAATAAAGCCGGTATGTAAAAAAGATCTCCTGAGTGCCGCTGCTCTCCTCACTTTTTGTTTGCAAGATTAACCCTTCAGCTGAGCAACAGGATTTCACTAACGCCGCTGTACGACACGAGAGACCCTAAGCAGGTCAGTGCCCGGTTCCTTCTCCACTTACAATAGAAAAAGTTTTTTCATTACAACCAAAAACAAAAACACATATTTAGACTCCATCTTTATTACTCCCACATACCCATCCATGACCCTATGCGACATCTGCTCCTGTCAGGTCCCGAAACTGAAGTTTCGGCTCGCGCTGCGAAGAGGGTGACGTTATAGCCTGGCTCATGTCTGGTCAGATAGAGTGACGCAACTCTCTGACCTGAGGTGAACTTTCCCACTTCACAGCGGGACCAAAACTAGTGAAATGGGACAGCAGCATTCTTATGCAAGAAAAAAATACACAGCAATTACGCTACATATGAAGACAACCTGAGGGTACCGTTACACCAGGTGACATCGCCGGCGATTTCACAAGCGATGCAGGGGCGAGGCCTATCGTCGGTGACAGCGCCGGTGAGTCGCCAAGTGTAAAGCGGCGATAATTTGCAGAAAAATCGGTTGAGAGTGGTCGCCTGGTTTCGCAGCACTGCTCTGAAACCAGGCGACCACTCTCAGGCGATGTGTAGACATCGACCCATGTAACATGGCGATTGGCGATGTTACACGCATCGCTGGTTACATGATCGCAGCTGGTGTTTGTAGACACCCCAATGGCAATGTCGCCTCTAACTTCGCAAAAGCGTCGCCGGAGGTATCGCCGCATGTAAACACGTGACACGGTGATGTCTCTAGGTGTGACGGTACCCTAAATGTCCAAGCAATGTGGATGTTATTTCATGAAATGTCTGCTCTCGGTGTGTTTGAACATGCCTCCAAACTGTGCAGTTTTCATGCTTTTCTTTCCTCTATTCACTCCTATGTGGTGCCTGAAACAAAACACGAGTAGAAAAAAAAGCACGGTGTTGCATTTTTTAACAAAGAATTACAGCTTTTAATTAAAAAAGCATTGAAAACCTGAATTCACATCTGCACCAAAAACACATTAAAAATGGGGAAGACACATAAAAGAAACACAGCAAGTGTGCAGTAATTAGAGAAGATTGTTATTGTGTTGTGTAGTGTGGATACATGCAGAAAAAAAGGCAGAATTTATGCTACTTGCGGACATGGCCTAAGGCTGGTTTCACACTGCAGTTTTTTCCCTGATGAGGTTTGATCAGGTTTGTGTGCCAAAACCAGGAGAGGAACTTGCAGAGAAAAACTATAATTGAAAGATTGACCCCTGTTCTGAGTTTTGGAGACACTCCAGGTTTTGACACACAAACCTGATCGAACCTGATCAGGGAAAAACTGCAGTGTGAAACCAGCCTAAAGGCCCAGTTACATACAGATAATTGTGCAGATATTGTTCGTAGATCTCTGGTTGCAGTGAAATCATGGACACATTGTTACATTTGTACACGGCCACAAAATGTAACAATGTGTCCATGATTTCACTGCAACCAGAGATCTGCGAACAATATCTGCACAGTTATCTGTGTGTGTAACTGGGCCTTAAGACTTAGGCCAGCTTCACATTGCGGATCTGATCTGATTCGTGGCTGTCAGGGTGAACCTGATAGCCCCGAATCGGATCAGCACACAGAACCGAATAATAATATTCCCTCCGGTCTGGTATGCTGTCGCACGCAGCTGCAGCTGCAGCTGCTAATGGTTCAGGACCGTAGCTTGCGTGGAGCTAGCCGCGGACCTGAAACAACAGCCGCGTGCAGCCGCAGGTGTCCGGTTTCCAGATCCGCCCGGACTGGACCAGAGAATCAGGGAGAATCCGGGAGTAGGCAAATAGGGAACATTTTTCTCCTCTCGGACACAAAAACGTTGCAAGCAAAGTTTTTGTGTCCGTGAGAGAAATCTGAATTCTCCCGGATTGTCCCGGAGAGATGGAAACTGGATGGCAGAGAGCTGCCATCCGACTCCATCCAGCCCCATCGGACATTATGGGGCCAAAATCCGGTCCGGGGCTGTCAGATTCACCCTGACAGCCACGGATCGGATCAGACACGCAATGTGAAGCCGGCCTTACATTTTCATTCATTTTTTGAGGATTTATGTGCTGGTTTTTGATGATCCGTTTCTGCAGCAAAAAAGGACCACTCACAAAATTTACATTCAAGTCAATGTGATTTTAAAAATGCTGTGCCCACATGTGCGTTTATGGGTGGTTCATTCTTACTGCAGGAATCAGATGTGCTCAAAAACTGGCATGTCAATTAACATGCCCCATTGACTCCATTCTAACCCCCCTCCCCCAAAAAAAAGCATTACAAATGAATTGATATTCACACAGACTATTTGTGATGCTTTTTTACTGCAATTTTCACAGCAAAAATGCTCCAATACTCACTCACCCTCCCTGGTGATCCCTCGGTGAGCTCCCGTGACTTCTTCCTTTTGTGCACTGACAGGAGCTGCACAAGATGACTTCCAGGACCTACCCATATGATTCAGGCTGTGCACCAGAGCGCACTGTGGGAGAGCGAGGAGGTGTGTGTCCCCTTATTTGTGTTGCGTTTGTAATGTGCACAGATGCAACAAAAGCACAATACATTTGCGCTGCTTTCTTTTTACACAGCTGCTTTTTTTACATCTAACAAATGCAGCATAAATGCAGCATGCAGACAAAATCAGCACCAATGTCCAGTGGGCATGTAGCCTAAATATAAAGTGGTCAAATCCATTACAAGAAATGTGTCAGTAGAATCAATCCACTTGTAATTATAGTTTACTCATGTGCAGGTGTCTTCTAAGGGTGAGTGCACATGATCAGTGCAGCTGTTTGGACACAGCATGTTATCACTGCGTCCAAACCACTGGGTTTCATTGTATAGGCAATGTTCACTGTGCCTGTTTTTTTCTGCAGTGTAAATTGACGTGTGTGTAAACTCTTCCAGTTGGCTACAGTCAATATCTTTGTCTTCTTTGTATTGATACAACCAACCAAAAACGATATTGCAGCCCAAATTAATGAAAAGTGTAATTTATTAAATAGTGGGATCACAGAGGAGGGGTGTGGGTGCACAGAATATCAAATATACGGCAGGACACAAATGGTCATAACAATGGTGTTACATTTATAAACAATGATGAGGCATAGATTGTCCAATTATTTACGGACCCAATAGCAATATTTGCTGACAGTCAAACATACTGCAGTACCTACATACATTAATTAGTCTAAGGCGGCCGTCACACGCACAGATATCGTGTGCGATATTGTAAGCGATCACGTGCACGCGCAATCGCTTACAATATCGCTCACATCGCTGGTGAGATGTCACACAGACAGACTCACCAGCGATGTGGATCCGCGATCTCGCTGGTAACTATGGTACACAACGGGTAACTAGGCGCCGCGCGTCGCTTAGTTACCCGACGTGTACCATAGTTACCATCTCCCAGCATAGGCGCGGTCGCTGGGAGATGGATCATCGTGGTGTCATACACCATGATGATGCAGATCGTTGCATCGTTCATCGCTAGATCTGAGCTCCGGAGCTCAGATCAGCGATGTCACGATCAAGCGATTTCACATCGTGAATCGCTTGTTTACATGCAACGATTTCTTGCCCGATATCGCTTAAGCGATCAAAAAGGAGATCGCTTAAACGATATCTGGCAAGATATCTCAGCGTGTGACGGCCCCCTAAGGTATATACTGAATTATAGTAATTGTTAAATTGACTTAACTATAACCAAGCCAATAATGGGTTATTCAGATTCATGGAGATTAAGTAGATTATTAGGATTATCACATGGTCTAATCCTATTCAAATCCATATTGGAGATGAAACAACCTCCAAAACTAATATTATCATCCACCCTGGGAGACTAATTTGTATGTCAAATTGGAGCCATAGTGGTACCGTTGTTGCAGACTAACAATAGCAGCGTCAGACAAAAGAACTGTGATATAAATAGAGAAATGTCACACAGCCAGATAACCAACCGAATAACTAATAGTACAGGGTCTCAGCAAGATCTAAGTGGAATCACATTCCATATGCTGACTAGGTCTACAATGACCATATGATGAAACCACTGACTGTATTACGGGCTGTAGTAAACAAGGGGCTATGATCTAAATGTGCTACCAGCACTAACAGCCGATTGCCCAAATCAACCTAGTATGGGAACGATTTTAAACATCATAAGTTGCCACAATTGTTTATAGCATAATTACCTCAGTATCGCTGCCAGAAATTGAAACCCGCCCAACACGTGTTTCGGTGTAAAACCTTCTTCACGGGGCGTGAAGGTTTTACACCGAAACACGTGTTGGGCGGGTTTCAATTTCTGGCAGCGATACTGAGGTAATTATGCTATAAACAATTGTGGCAACTTATGATGTTTATAATCGTTCCCATACTAGGTTGATTTGGGCAATCGGCTGTTAGTGCTGGTAGCACATTTAGATCATAGCCCCTTGTTTACTACAGCCCGTAATACAGTCAGTGGTTTCATCATATGGTCATTGTAGACCTAGTCAGCATATGGAATGTGATTCCACTTAGATCTTGCTGAGACCCTGTACTATTAGTTATTCGGTTGGTTATCTGGCTGTGTGACATTTCTCTATTTATATCACAGTCCTTTTGTCTGACGCTGCTATTGTTAGTCTGCAACAACGGTACCACTATGGCTCCAATTTGACATACAAATTAGTCTCCCCAGGGTGGATGATAATATTAGTTTTGGAGGTGGTTTCATCTCCAATATGGATTTGAATAGGATTAGACCATGTGATAATCCTAATAATCTACTTAATCTCCATGAATCTGAATAACCCATTATTGGCTTGGTTATAGTTAAGTCAATTTAACAATTACTATAATTCAGTATATACCTTAGACTAATTAATGTATGTAGGTACTGCAGTATGTTTGACTGTCAGCAAATATTGCTATTGGGTCCGTAAATAATTGGACAATCTATGTCTCATCATTGTTTATAAATGTAACACCATTGTTATGACCATTTGTGTCCTGCCGTATATTTGATATTCTGTGCACCCACACCCCTCCTCTGTGATCCCACTATTTAATAAATTACACTTTTCATTAATTTGGGCTGCAATATCGTTTTTGGTTGGTTGTATGGAGTTAGTAAATATAACGATAGGCCCATGTTTATCCCTGCACTTTTTTTAGTGCAGTTCTTGACTAAGCTATGTCAATGAAAGGATATATGTTGATTTTTTTGTTTCTCTTCTTTGTATTGAGTAGAATTCCCATATTCAAGCCTTCCATCTTGACACTGCGTAATAAGCTATATATTCCATATATGCTTGTTGCCATTAATGTTGTGTAATTTGCATATTTAGAATTGTTGATAATACAGCCAGCAATTTTGATTCTTTCTTCTTTGTTTCCTTCTTCTTTTTTAGCATGTTCAGACTTCCTGAAAATATCTTCTGCATATAAATTGAAGAGAAAAAGTGACAGGATGGCTTCCCCAGGTTAAGCAGCAGCGATCTTACTAAAGGGTCATTTTCCAGAACACAATAACAGCCTCCAGTGGTAACGAGTGGAATTGCAGCATTATTTAGTAAAGTACGGTAAGTAATAGCAACCACCAGTGGTCAGTCCAGAGAAGATAACAGAATCCTGACACTCATCTACCACCTCGCTGTACTTTGAACCGTGACGTATCATTATGTCCTATTCAGACTATTACTTCTTGGTTGATGTAAAGGTTTAGCACAACCATGTCTTTCATGGTATTCTAAAGTTTTTGGTGATCAACACAGTAAAAGGTTTTACTGTAGTCAATGAAACAAAAATAGAGCTCCTTGTTATATTTTTTTATGGATTATCCATCTAATGTTAGCAACTACATATCCTGTTCTTCAGCCTTTTCATACTCCTGCTCCTCATTCTATAGCTGCACTGCTTGCGTACTGCAAAACTTGTCACTCTGTAGCTCCCCTCCATGTATAGTGCAAGGTCTATCACTTTTTATCTCCACTCTAAATAGTGTAGGGTCTGTCACCCATTAATTTCTCCCCATGTGTAGTGTGTTGTATAGGAACAGTGATCTATACCTGCACTCCTTGTGTACTGTCGACCACTTTCTCCTCCCATATGTAGTCTGGGGTCTGTCACACTCTACCTGCCCTACATGTGTAGTACAGGGTCTGTCACTCTCTATCTCACCTCCTGAACAGCAAATTGCAAACTTCAGTGGCTTTGAAGGCTCTTCCCAGTATTGTGTGCACTTTACAACTTTTTCAGATGATAATAATATAATAATAATAATATAGATTTATTATTTTTAACTGTAAGACCTTAGACCATACAGTGTATCTCACAGGGTAACTAGGTGAGGGAGGCTGAAAACAGGGTGAGTTGACACATCTGCCTGTCTCACCTTTCCAGTTGTGTTCCTGGTACCTACCTGGGGACATGCTTTGTGCTGTGGCAAAGACGCTGCTATCACTTCTGGTTCTAACTCTGGTTTTTATTCGATTTCCCAGTGCTTGCAATTGATTATGCCATTATAACTCTGCCTGTAGGTCATTTTAACATAAAGGCCCACATAAATTTTCTTGCAATCTGATATCCCAGTCAATCAACATAGAATATCCCTCCTTAGGAGGAAATCTGTGCCACAATTTATGTTAGCAGAACAACTAATTTACATTTTGAACATCATATAAAAGTATTGTTTTTACTTGGATTTCCACTTTTCTCTGGAAATATGAATAGTTGGCGTGGTCTTGTGATTGGCATTTAGAAATGTACATTTAATCCAGTCTGCTGTAAGATGAAACTTCTTATCTTACATTTCACCAAGTACAAATCAGGCATATCAGGGAAGTCTCATTTTCCATTGCTGTAACCTTCCTCCCTCATTATTATCACTTGATGATAGTATGCAAGGTTCTGCCTGTACCAACAAAATCTATGTTTCTTCTTTACTAAAGTTCCAACCTGAAAATAACTCAAGGTCTATCAGAACGCTCACCTACTCACAATCCTATTATACATAAAGCAAGCCTTCAAATTTAGATTATTTGACCTTCCAGTGGAGTATAACCCACAAAGAGATATTGTAACATACTTCAATTCAAGTGAATATCCACCCTTAAAAACAGTTTTCCTTTTAACTGCATCCAAACTTCTATACTAATTCATATCTTTTACAACAATATTAGGGTCAAAGATCAAATATTCTCTAATACTAATACAAAGATTAGATTATTAGATTATTTTCTAATACACAGCTCTTAATCACCTCCAAACACCTAGAGTTAAATAGTCACTGTCATTTCCACAATCTTTGCAGAAATTAATCAATTTTAAAGAAGAAAGGGAATAAACAGCATGTGCAGCAATAAAGGCCCCTAATACTTGGTTGAACACCCTTTGTCATTGATGACAGCTTCCAAATGTTTCTTGAAGCCATCTATTAGCTTCTTGCACTTCTCAGCTGGTATTTTCTCTCACTCTTCCTTTGTAATTTGTTCAGGCTCTTGATCGTTTGAAGGTCTCTTTTTCGCAATGGCAGATTTAAGCTCAACCTAAAGACTTCCAATGTAATTGAAGTCAGGACTCATTGCTGGCTATTTTAAAACAGTCCATTTTTTCAACCATTCCTGTGTACTTTTGGATGTGTGCTTTGGGCCATTGTCTTGCTGTTGGACCCATTACCTTTGACGCCTACCAAGTTTTTCTACACTGGGCATTCTGCTCTAAAATCTCTTTATAATTCTCTGATTTTATGATTCCTGCGATAAGTTCAAGGCGTCCAGTACCACATACAGCAAAGCAACCCAACAACATTATGGATCCTCCACCATGCTGAACTGTTGATAGGGTATTATTTTCCTTATAAGCTTTACTGCACTGTCTGTAAACAAACTGTTGCTTTGCATTGCCAAAAAGATATCTATTTCTTTCATTTGTCCAGAGAAAATTTTCCCAGAAGGGATTTTGGTGTGTCAAAGAGCTCTTTGTCAAAGATCAATTGTTCCATTGTAAACTTTTTTCTTCAGCAGTGATTTCTTCCTTGGCGTTTGCCCATAAAACTCTACTTTATTTAGTGTGCGGCATATGGCACTTGTTGAAACCAAGACCCCTGACGTTTCCAGGTTGGCCTTCAGGTCTTGGATGTTTGATGTGGTGTTTTTTCCACCATTCACACCAACTTTTGAATACACTTCTTGTCAATTTTTCTCTTTCCCCCACGTCCAGGGAGGTTATTGATGGTTCCATGCTTGGCAAACTTCTTAACAACATTGCGCACTGTTGAAACTGGGATACCAAACTCTTTTGAGATTGTTTTATATCTTTTGGAAGTCTTGTGTTTGCTGATAACAGCAGTCATGATGTCCTCAGACAGCTCCTTTGTCTTTACTATTGTCACAATGGAACAGGCTCAACGTGGCTTTTACAAACACTGAAATCCGTATTAGTTGGCCAATCCATTTCACATGGGCACCAACAACTTATCACAGGTGATTCTCATTTGTGATTTACAATAGGCAAGTTAAAATGTGTTTCCATACTAATTCATTGTGAAAGGCAGTGGCATACCTACCGTGGACGCAGCGACCGCGGGTGTCCGAGCCGAGGAGGGAGGATGGGGAGGTAGTTAAGCAGGACTTCCTGTCCGCCCCTCCTCCTTCTGTCGGCGGCCCTGCAAGCAAGAATATTAAGTGCGGCGGCCCCGCTCTTCAACTGTGCTGACAGGCTGAAAGCTGTTTCACTTGATTCATTTTTTCCAGGAGAAATGAGTGCCAAAAACTATGAGCAGGACTGTAGATATATTTACAATACCTGCTCTTATAATCCGGATAAATGAATGCTTTACACCTTCAGGGAACCAAGGGACATATATGTATATGTATACAGGACCTACATAATCCAGATTTAAGAAAAACCTTTTGCTCCTCTTAAAAAGAAACAAAAAGAAAATGGTGTGTTGTCTGTGTGCCCCATTTATTGGAGGGAGGATGTTGGAGTGTCTAAATCAATGATTGTACATATGGCCAATTAATATATCTTCTGTTCCTACTAGGGATTAAGGTATTAACCCATATTGTGTTGCCTAAGGACTCCAGGAAATGAAAATTTCAGGTAAATCAATCTTAGACTACATTGATGAGCAGGAAAAGTAGATTATAGGGGATTGAACACATATCCCATATAAATATGTGTATAGTATATTCCCTATATTTTTAGGTGGGAAATGAACATGAAATTTATGTTGATTACATGGAAATTTACACATATCGCATATACACAGGTGTACAGTATATTGTGCAGCAGAAAGAATTCTGTGGCACACAACCTTCATAAAACTTCCATACTTCTTTCAAACTTTTTAAGAGTTCATTACAAGCATAGCAGTGCAGGAGACTGAGGTCTCAGTAGTGCCAACACCAACCGAACAAGATGAAGGTCTGTTTCATGCATGTGTGCGCTTCTACAGGTCCTTGAGATGTTCGCACTACTGAGAGCTCCCTCTCTTGCACTGCCATACTTGTAATGAGCTTTTAAAAAGTTTGAAATAAATATGAAAGTTTGAGGGCAAGATGTGTATTTTGCTGCGCATTTGGTGTGCATCTGCTGCGTATACACAGCAGATCTGCGCCAAATCTGCAGCAGCGTGTTTCCCCAGCATTTTCTATGGGTTTGGCTAATTCCTGTCCGCACAGTGCCACTAAAATATGCAGCAGATATGCTGCGTATTGTGATGCGGGAAAATCTGCAGCATGTCAATTCTTGCTGAGGGTTTTCCCGCACCAAATACTCCAATTCCCTGACCCACGGCCTCAGAAACAGGGCTTATGCCCTATGTTAATGTGTGTAATTGTTATGAAAATTTATTGGGAGCATGTATATAATTTGTGGGGACCTGGTGAGGGGCTACATGAGTGTGGTAAAACCACTACTTCATTATAAACACTCTTTGAAGTCTCGTTGGCTATTGTAGCCACAGGGGGCACTTCTCTGCATCTCCTGCACAATTTGAGTAGGTGCACAAGCTTTGCCTATTCTTGAAAGTTCGCTACGCACTGAAGTGTCAATAAGCGGCATAGATATCTAGTTTAAAGGTATTTACATCCTAACTGGAGTAAGGGTTTAGGAATTATAGCTCTTTAATATGTGGCTGACACTTTTTCAAGGGATCAAAAGTCTTTGGTCAATTATCTCAAAAGTTCTTTAATGGGCTGCAAGGGTTATTCCCTCATAAATAACCTTGACAATAGTGCAGAACATACTGTGAAAGCATCCCTGAAGTATTTTATAGAAAATAAGTGGAATATTCTGCAATGGCCAAGTCAATCACCAGATCCCAACCCCATTGAGCATGCATTTCACATGCTTATAGCAAAACCTAAGGCAGATAGACCCTACAAACACCACCTGAAGGCAGCTGCAGTAAAAGCCGGCAAAGTATTACAAAGCAGAAACCCAGTGATTGGTGACATCCATGGCTTCTAGACTTCAGGCAGCCATCACCTGCAAGGGATTCTCCACAAAGTATTAACAATTAACATCTTATTTATGTTAAAGTGTATTTGTCCAATTACCTTCGAGCTTCTGAAAAGAAGTTGCAAATCCTAAGCATTTCACTGGATATTTTTGAGCAACCCCTTAAATTAAATCTGAAAGTCTACCTTTAATTGCATCTCATTTATTTCATTTTAAATAAAAAATAGCTGCATCCAGAGCTGAAATCACAAAGATTCGTCACTGTCCAAATATTTATGAATTTAATTGCAGAAATGAACATAATGTGTATCTTATGTAAACAGCTGTATAGTATATTCACTGCTTGTTATTTCGGGTGTCATATATGCAGATAATAGGAATGAACACCTTCCATACAAATAGGTGTATATTGTATTCTTTGTATTTGTTAGGCTGGGAATGAATATGGAATATGTGCAACGTGTTTTAAAGATTTACAAATTGTCATTTCAGGGAGGAAGTAGATGAACTTCATTGCCACCTATTGAAAGTAGCAATCCTACAAGTCAAAATTGACTCTTTAACAAGCCTTTTATATGATTTAGGATTTATGCCAGATTATAGCCCCAATCTGCAGACATTGCGTTTTGGAGAATAGCTATTTCCCCAGACCTTAAAAATGTACATTACATTACGTTTACTTAGTGATCTCCCTCTGTGAGGTGAGGGTGACAGCACAAACTAAAGACTAGTTTTTTTTTAACTAACATACTTTTCTTTGAGCACTTTGACATGTGGCAGTGTTCACCTGCTTGGAGACAGGATGTGTTTCTGCAGTTTACTCCTTGATCTTAGCTATCTAGTATCAATCAGGTTATGGAGGATTTAGGAGCGCAGTGTGGTTGTAATATATCACTATAGTTTCGATGAAGATTGTCCAGATGTTTAAAGCCTATTGACAATTCCGATGAACATGACATTGTGAATTCTTTACAGGTAGGGGGTTTGTCTTGCAACCAATGTTGGCTTTGAGTTTTCTAGCTATGTGCAATATCCTGGCTATTGCTAGTTTTATTTGCTCATCTATTATATAATCACGAATGGGTTTTTTGCCCCTTTTGAGACCGCTCTCGCTGCGAGTCAGCGTGGTCATGTGGATACGAACGAAGCATTGGCCGCGCAGCAGCCATTGCGAGCAGCTCTAAGGCGACTCGCTATGCCCGCGCAGCGGGCATGGCGAGTCGCCTTAGCAGCGCGAAGCATTGGCCGCGAAGCGGCCATTGCGAGTCAGAGACTCGCTCTGCTAGAATCCCGATGCATTGTGCATCGGGCACCCATCTAGTAGATCATAATATCATCCACATACCTAAGCACTTAAATAAATGGTGAGGTTCATGAGAATCTCATATTTAGATCTTGACACTTCTATTCAAGAATCTAGATAATCTATAATGGGAACACATTAAAGAATAAGCGTATCCTTTACACCCATTACACAATGGTTTATCCATTAGGGTGCTTTCACATTGCGTATTTTGAGGATCCGTGGCTGTCCGTTGTAAAACGGACAGCCATGGATCCGATTTGGCCCCCAATGGGCCTAATTGCCATCCGATTTTGCCGAATCTGATTTGTGTCTGATTTTTTGCTGTGCCCAAATTTGGAGACTGCTCCGATTTTGGGCACAGCAAAAAATCGGACACAAATCGGATCCCACAAAATCGGATGGCAATTAGGCCAAATCCGATCCTCAGCCTTTAACATGGAGCACGAGTCCGAGGAACCACAGGATCGTTTCTCGGACCCGATTTTAATGTACTGAGCATGCTCAGTACACTAAAACTGCTCTTATCTAATTTCACTTCCGCAATGTATATACATAAATTGTGGAAGTGAAATTTAGTAAAAGAAAGAGTTTAAAATAAAAAATACGTATGCTCACCTTTCCAGTGATCCCCGATGCCTCCAGCAAGCTCCGGGTGATAGGACCTGCGGTTACGTCACAACTCGATCAGCTGTTCGGGTCACATGACCGGTTACCGCGGTAACTGCGGTCATGTAACCCGATGACGCTGCCAGGTTGTGATGTAACCGCAGGTCCTATCACCCGGAGCTTGCTGGAGGCATCGGGGGATCACTATAAAGGTGAGCATACGTATTTTTTATTTTAAACTCTTTCTTTTACTAAATTTCACTTCCGCAATTTATGTATATACATTGCAGGAGTGAAAGTGCCCCGCTGCCTTCTCAGCTGTTTTTTCTGTGTCCGGATCCGTGATAATCACGACCCTGGACACAGAAATAGGGCACCTCCTGTGGTGTCCTTTCCTGTCCATGGGGTCCTGCAAAAAGTAGGATCCCACAGACAGGAAAGAATGTGCAGTGTGAAACCAGCCTTAGTCCAGTGTTTCCCAAACTCCAGACCTAATTGATCATATTGTCAGGATTTTCTTTAGTATTGCACATGGAATTATTAAGACATCAGAATTTGCCACATGTTTTCTCACCTGTACAATACTGAGGCAATCCTTACAATAAGATCTACTAGGGAACATGGGATTGGAAGGAAACATTACCTTGTTGCAATACAATATATAGAAATTGATGTTCAATTCACACTACATTGTAAGTATAGATGTCGTAGTCTATGTGACTCACTGAATAATGAGTCTTGCTCATCTTCTCCCACCACTGGTACATTTCAATATGGCTTATATCACCCATTACTTTATAATTAAAGGAGTATTCCCAGCTCCAAGGTCATATCCCAATGTGTAGTAGCTGTAATAATAATATTAGTAACAAATAACTCCAATTAGAAACGTACTATAGTTCTTCTGATATAGCCATGTCTGCTACCTCAATGTGCAGGATTTTGCTGGACCTTAGGTATCTATGGTTATGACCACAAGTAACTAACTGACTTTCCTTATATGCATGTGTGGCGCCCCACTGGTCAGTGCGCCACAGTAGGTGTACTGGAACCACAATAGAGTGTGCAGTATTCCTGTCATTGGGGAGTGTAAAGTCAACCTGAGGCTCCCATCCCAGCATCCTTACACCTAGACTAGGGGACCAATTGGCAACCCGTTACCAGGGTAAGCGGTGCTGGGGGGAGGAGTGAGAGAAGTAAGGAGAAGCGGGAAGTCACACAGTTGGATCTAGTCAGTACTGAGGGAAGAAGCAAGGAGGGAGCCCTAGAGGGGTCTCCCAGAGAAGGCGCCTGAGAGGAAAAGGCAACCGAGGAAAGAAAGAGGAAACCCAGTGCCAGACCACTGGACAGGTCTGGGGAATCCTAGTCCATCAATGGAGTGCCGGCTCCGAGTCACGGTACAGGCGAGTTCACCTCTGAGCCGTCAACACCAGGCCAGTTGCGGGTTAATTAGCAACCCCGACCCCTGTCCAGAACGTGCAGCCCTACCAGGGTCACCAAACCGGGTTGAGCCCCTTAGAGAGAAGAAGGGTACCTCATAACACTCAATGGGCCTGGTAGACAAGCGGACTGTGCAGGGCAGCACAAGGAAAGTAAGGAGGCGCAAGTAAAGGCAGCGGGACATGGGAAAGACAAAAGAAGGTACACTACTGGAGCCTCAGAGAGACTTTACCCTCTTCAGCGACAACCCGGACAGCTACCCACTAAAAGACTGTGTAAGTTGTAACCTGAAGTGCCATCTGAATCGGTTCCAGTAAAGTACCAGTAAAGGTTCTAAAGACCTCGGTGTCTCCTTTCTATATAAACTGCTGCGCAGCTATGCTGACCATACCCAGCACCATGACAACAAGTGCTACGGTATCCTGCCCCCGGGGACCTGGCTCCACCTGCGGGGAGCCATACCATCCAAGCTGCAATACCATCGTCCCCTGCGGTCTGACTGCGGCGCTGGTGAATTCACCAGAATCTGCAGGTGGCATCACGAGACATTTATTTTTTTATCCCCTTTTTATTTTTCCCCAATTTTCAGTTGACCCCCAGGGCTACGGGTCCGGGCAGGCTACCAGTGACATCCCTCTGACTCCATGCTCGGTTCAAAGTTCCCATAGTCCCCTGGGTGAATCACATGGCCAAACCCATGGATACATGTGAATATAAAAAATAATCATTGCGCCACACTGTTTTAAAAGAGCCTATCGAGATTACTATTACTCTTATGCTCACTCACCTTTTCTTGTTGTGCCAAATCTGCACAACAAGACTGTAGGCTCAATGGTGAGAGAGCAGCTGTAGATCCTCTCCCGTCGGCTCCTGATTCTAGGCTGACAACGTGATGGAACAACTTGCTTCTACCCGGATCCCATGACCGGTCATGTGCGTTCCACGTTAGCAAGGTCCTTTCAACTAGAGCAGCTCACAACCACCACACTCCCCATAGGGAGGCGAGAAACAGGGAAAATATAGAAAAGTGGTGTTCAAGTTGCGGCGCTAAGGAAGGACACTGTGCAGGTGAAAGCTTCTGAAAGATTACCTCCTGATTTATTAGACAAAAATAGTTAGGATTCCTCCTAAACCCATGGATACAGGCAGGATATGAATAAGGATCACTCCGAATCGAAACGCATCATCCGATGCCTGTTTATGGATGTTTTTAACATATTTTTTCTTTTTCATATCGTGGGTTTTAATATGATGGAATACATTTAGATTTTTTTTACATTCTGGGACTGCTGGATGAATGATCCTTTTCTGATCAATATAAGATCGGTAGCAGTAATGTTAGAGTTATCACGATGTACACACAATCCCAAAGACCTGTCCCTTTCCTATTTAGGTATACGTTGTATGGATTCACACCAATGTGCTGAGTTATATTCCTATTATTGAGAAAGTTAAGGTCTTGCATTATTAAACTTTGTAAGCTGTTACTGTTATTACAGGTGCACACAAAAACCCCACAGCCTGTATTTATGTAGTGTAAAACTGGCCAAACAACTTGGTTAATGCCTGGTGTGCATGAAAATGGTCAACGGTACATAGTGTTACAGAGCAATTCTTCAGCGTGACACTGTGAAAACAAAAAACATCAAACTTCTGAAATACTTGTTTTTAAAGGTCCTATTTACTCTGTGTAGTCAGCAGGTCTGGACTGGCACATTTGCAAGTCTGGCATTTGTCAAAGGTCTGCTGTGTCCTGCAGTTCTGTAAAACATTTGTTATAGTGGGCTGCCCGGCTTCACGCTGCGCTTGTTCATGATCAATTTTAGCAACTTGCTGTAGCTGCACCTGAAAAAAAGAATGTTTTCAGCGGCTTAAATAATTGGACTTATATTGTTGGCCTAAAAGGATATA
>JARQOC010000003.1:709277663-709381173 GCA_033576535.1 Allobates femoralis
GGGAAGAGAGAGGCCTGTCTGATAAGGGGAGCCGGGACAGGGAGGCCACTTTCCTGGACTAGTCATTTTAGTCGTGTGGTCCCTGGTGTTGAAATGTTGCAGTATTCAAAATAATACTGCTGCACTCGCACATCCAGGCTCTGATTCACACTGACCTTGGTTTTGGCAGCAGGAGTCTCCTGTCAGGTTCCCATTCATCCAAAATTCCAGTTTTATATCATTAACAAAATTCAAACAAAACTATAAAGTATTATAGAAGAATACCTTCTATTGTAAGGACTGGCTACTACGGCGAGTGCGGCCAGTATAGAATTGGATCACTTCCTTTAGAAGATAATCTTGGAATGAGTTTCGGGTTTTGCGGTAAATTCTTCTTCTTTCCTTGTGCCCTAGGTACGATGCATGCTGAATATATGGGGCGTGATGTTATTCATCCGGTTGTCGTGGATTGTCGGCCATGCTGGAATCGGTACGTTGTGATTTAAGTGTTTCTTTTTAGAATAAGCCCGATATTAAAGCTCTGCTCTGCAGTATATGATCTGCTGTAGTGGAGCAGGAGAGCTCTGATATATACTCTGTGAAATTCCAGACAAGCCACAGTGATGTAAAGTAATTTTCACTTAAGTGTCAGGCAGCTTTTGATGTTTTCCTCAGCGCTCACAGACCCATCTTTCCAATATTATAGACACTTAATTCACATGATGTGAACTATATTTTCTTGCTTTTATGCTTGAAATAGACAGACTTCATAATATGTCTAAATGTGTCTTGCCTGCCAAGAAAATCATTGCCTTCCTGCCTCTTACATGGCTATATGGTTTCTGCCGCGGAATATGGTCAGCTAGGCATACAGCGTGGCTGACTTTAGGAGACACTTGGAATCCAATTCTTATAGTAGACAAACATTAAATGCTTGATTAGACTAATGTTTGTTTTCTTAAGGGAGATTGAGTGATAGTTTTGTCCTCTTTAATCATGTGGCACTGACCTTGGTATGGCGACACCTTTGTTAACGGAATTATAAAGGCTGCTTTCCAGTGTTGGATATCATTCATAAGTCATAAAGTAAGTTCAATATACACTTATAAAATAGATAATTGATTATTCACCCTTCTGTTTATCGAACTAAAGGGTTATTATCAAAATAAAAAACCATGCACTATCCATGGGATGTTAACACTTGCTGATTGCTGGGGGTCCTTGAGAACAGGACTCTGCTGCTCTTATTTGATGAAGTGAATACTTGACTTTTGCTCCTTTCTTTGTCTACGGGACTGCCAGAAATAGGAGCACTGTACTCTGGCAGTCCCATAGACAATGAATGGAGAAGAGTTGGAGCATGGACACCACCACTCAAGAAGGGGCTTCATAACCGAGATCTCGAGATCACTAGCGTTCGCAGTTGGAGGACCTCCAGTCGTCCGTATGTGATACTCTATTCTATGGATAGGAAATAATGTGTATGTTTGGCACTAAGGCTATACATAATGTTATAAAATAGACCAATAGTGATGTATATAGATGTATTCTATAATTATTTTTATTACAAGTCCTGTTATTTACTATGAAAGTTTTTTTCCTCTCTCCAGGCTTAAGTGTTGTTGTCATTGGGATGGCCACTGTGGTGACGACGATCACTGGATTGTCTACTTCGGCCATTGCTACAAACGGCTTTGTGAAAGGAGGTAAGCATGTTCACTATGACCTTGATGTCTCCTTGTGCTGCTGATGCTTTGTCTCCAAAGAGCAGAATTCTAATAGAAGTTGTCGTCATCCACTTTTAACATGATCATCTGCTGCATGATCGACGCCGGCCTTCGGGAGTGAGGGGCATCTTGTGCTCTGCACCAATTCTGCAAATGTCATGTATTCACAAAAATCCAAGCTTGTGTAGGGGCTCAGAGTTCATCCTGTCTCATCGTTATGACAGTCTGTCTCCTCCCGTGCTGGAGTCAGGACGGCCTCATACATTATATATCGGAGTCTTGAGAATTGCTATACGCAGCAGCATTTAAGACTTCCAGTGTTTCCAGGCGCTCTTACCCTGACTCCAGTAGTGTATGCAGCGCATAGACTGCTCTATACAAAAAACTAATAGTAATGTACTTCATGTAAATACATTAATTCTTTTTTTATGTTAAAATTAAGCAATTCATTCTGGCTTATTATTTGGATCATTTAAACTTAGAAATTGTGCATTTTTCTTTTCACAATCTCGTCTGTGTTTAGTGTGGATTAATAAATGCTGTACCTTTGTAGACTGCCTTTTGGTGCATGGTATCACATGTCCGCTTTGCTTATTCCTTTTCTCAAGGTCTCTTCTTTTTTTGTTGTTGAGTGAGTTGAAAAGTCTGGTTCATCACCATGGCACAGACCGCAGGTTTTTCAGTGCAAATTAAGCAATGTTAATGCTCATTTATTGTACATTTTGTGTGAATTTTCTTGGACTTTCAGGTGACGGCTTGTTGGACTTAAATTGTAACCGCGTTTTAATTTTTATTTCAAAAATCAATAGTATGCATGAAAATAAACAACTGTTTAAGGCTGCATGCACACGATCCGGACTAGCAGTGTATTGCCGCTGTGTTATCCAGCACAATCACAGTGGATGCGATTTTTAGAAATCTTATGCTCACTGTGCTTCTCCCCCCCCCCGCAGCATATTTTCAACTGAAGTGCGGGTTACCGGACATCTGCATCTCTGCAGCATGTTAATTTCATGCTGTGGAGTCAAAAGAGATCACCATTGGGTGAAAGCAGGGAGAAGCCGCCCTGCACCAAGTGCAGATCATGTGCACAGGACGGCTGCAGTCTCCCTGTGTTCACCTGCAGGTTCCCTACAGTCCGGAGGTGCTGTGTCCAATACGCAGTGATCCCAGATCAAGCACATACCCTAATTTACCCTAATATACCCTATTAGACAAGTTTGCTTCTTTCTTCCCCTGGAATGATCATTCATTCCAAAATTCTCAATTCCTGGGTATAATGTGTCTTCAGTGAATACCGATTTTTCTATTACTCAGATAGGACATGACGGGCAGTACTGATTAGATTGTAGAAGGGAAGGACCAGTACGAGAGAGGATCTACCCCACCCATCTCCTCCTTTCTGGATACAATCTTATAAAAACCAACAGTTATCTCCCATCTCAGTAATAGAAAACTCTGTAGTCACTTAAGGCACATTTTACCCTGGAATCAAGAATTGTGATAATGACTGATCAATTCTGGCAGAGGGCGGCTTCACACCACGGTTTTTGGACTGTCAGGCTGTGTCCGGTGTTTTGCAGGAAGCACAAGACACAGCCTGACAGCTCCAGACAAACAGAATCGGAGGGCAAATATGCCCCCCTGTCCTGTGTTCTGATGGAATCGGCAGATCGCAGCTTTCTGGAGCTGTTCCTGCTGAAATTTCAAAATCTAGCCACGGTCCTGAAATGTCAGTGGGGAACTCTCCACGGTGCTGAAGTTTGGCGCCGAGCCTCAGCACCTGGCGTCCGGGATCCGGAGCGATCCGGCACCATAGACTCCCATGTTAGGGGGCGCCAGATCCAGGAGGATCCGATTTGTGCAGATTTTTGCCCTGGACAGAAAATTGCAGCAATCTGCAATTTTGTATCTGGGACAAAAATCCGAATTCTCCTGGATCCTCCCGGACAGATGGAAACTGGATGGCAAATAGCTGCCATCCAGCCCCATAGAAATACTATGGGGCCTAAATCGGGTCCGGGGCTGTCTGGTTCACACCGGACAGCCCCGGATCATGAAAACCGTGGTGTGAAGCCACCCAGAGAAAGAAGCAGATTTGTCTGATAAGATATATCACAAAGTTGTTTATTTTCATGTGTACTAGGGAGTTATGAAATAAAAATTAGAACAACGGTTACACTTTAAGGCTAAAACATTCAGGTAGAAAGGATATAAAAATCTTTGGCGTTTTAAACCTTTAGCGCACTGTAACACAATGTGCCAGTTTTGATAGGCGCACGTTGCTTCACAAGCTTATTGTATTTTTAAGGCTGCCCGCGCTCCAATGTGTGTAATAACTTTGTCGCACTATTCTCCTTGGCCACTTACATAAACCACAGCTTTTTGTGAGAATTGGAGCAGCGGCAAAAATTTGTGCAAGTGACACGTGAAATAATGTTTACAACAACAAGCCATAAATTTGTCATCGAGGGGGTGATAAAACTGCCCGTATACATTTTGTAAAGCTTCTCATTGTCTGTTTTGCCACATATCCAGTGTGATGATTGAGGTGCTGCTGTGCGGCTTGGGCATTTACACCCGATAAGTGACAGGTCCGCTAAGTCCTGCGTGTGCTAGGATCCTCGCTATACTTCATGATCACACATTATTAAGGTACTGTCTGCCAGGAATTCGCGCACATGTACTTCATATATATAAATAATTTGCATATAATATATTGAGCCATTGCACAGTATTTATCCCCTGATCCGGTAGCTGGGGAGGTTTCCCAGTAATTGTGACATAACCCCATTGTGGATGGACACCAGGAGCTGGACGTCACAGTCTCTATTTCCAGCTATTGAAATTGGGGCCAGAATAAAAGCCTTTGAAGCTGTTTATTTTCTAGTAAGATGACTGGTGTAGATCTGGTGTCTGTATTCACAGGAGGAGTGTGCCTGACCACCTACAGTCTCACTTGCTGATGAGGATAGTTTCACTTTCTTGATAGCATTGGTGTATATTTGCCCGCCTTTCTTCATCACTTTGTGCTATCTCCTGAACACCAATGACGGTTACTGTTGTTATAACTTCTGCAAAATGATTTTGTGCAAGAGCGTTTCTTCCCTATTTGGCCTCTTGCCGCCTATATGCAAATCCTGTGAAAGTCAAGTCTAGGATCAATAGAAAAATGCATTGAGGAGCTCTGTATTTTATCTTGGCGTATATTGTCCAGCCCAACATGACAGCCTTGGCTAGTTAGTGCGTTCTGGGAGTTGTAGTACCTCTACAGCTGATAAGGGTACAGAGCACAGCTGTAGAGAGCGACTTCTGCTTCCTCCATACATGATAAGGAAGGCTAAAACCACAGAGGTTTCTTTGTACCGTTGAAAGCGCAAAATTAACATATTTAATTCTAGAATCGGATGTATATTTTTGGCATTTTTGTGTTGTCATCCCACATTTCTATTCACATGAGCACAGCTTTAGCTGGTAGGGATCTATTGCTCAATAGTTGATGAATATAGGACCCCAACGACTTGGACTTTAGAAGGTGAAGGGCCACAGGGAGGATGCTTCCATCTATAGATTTTCATAAGACTGTGAAAGGCGAAGTGATGTTCCAATGGGAACTCGGTCAGCATTCATAGCCGTGTAGGAGACCACGTAATGTTCTATCCAGATGCTAATGATGTAAGATAATACAGCAAACGACCCCAGGATGTGTGGGTTTTTTTTTTTTCTTCTTTTTTAGAAGATCTTGTAATTTTTTTTTCTTCTTTCAACAAGGAGCCACTTCTGTATGCCACAACTTGGCCTGTTAGGGCCTCTACTTGGCAGATATATATTTGTAGCAAATCGACAGAGGATCTTACTGCAAAGTCATCAGAGCCTCTTTCAGCTGAAAAATTTCACATGGGAACAGTGTCTTTTTACTTGTAGGAGGATGATGGGCTGGTCCGCTCACATGCCCCTCCATCAAATGACATTACAATGGCAGGAGAGCTGCACAAACAATTGCAAGAGGAGAATCTGGAAAAAAAAATATTATATATATATATATATATATATATATATATATATATATATATATATTATATATATTATATGCATATACACATATGTAGTGTTTGCAAGGGGTGAAACTGTAATATAGATAGAAGTGGGTCCTTGTTGAAAGACGAAAAAAAAAAAAATACAAGAACTTCTCAAGTAAAAAAAAAATGGGAGTTCCCATCTGAATGTATATTATAAATGCAACAAAATCATGTCCCCAACACATAGTAAAGTAAAGATAAATGAGCACATTGCTGTTGAGTACATCTGATCAGCTCCTGCTCTCTGGAATAGGCATGTTTTGCAGTACTCGGCAGCAACATATCTAATGAAGCCTCACACTGCTGTGTTTCCATCAGGCTGTCCCCTGAGCTAATAACAGCTGATTGCTTCGATGCTGAGAATTGACCATTCTTATCTGATAGGAATGAACTATGCAATCTACTCCATCTACCAATCTTCCGAAATCTAATATTGACATTTCTCTATGTGGTTCTACCGTTACTCCTCAGCAGCACACCCACTGTCTCTGGGTTATATTTGACCCAGATCTCTCCTTTGCTCCCCACATCCGGTCACTCGCTTGCTCATATCACCTACACCTCAAAAACATCTCTAGAATTCAACCTTTTCTTACTGTTAACTCTGCAAAAACTCTAAATGTCGCCCTTATTCATTCTCACCTGGATTACTGCAATTCTCTATTAATCGGTCTCCCTCTTACTAAACTCTCTCCTCTCCAATCAATCCTGAATGCAGCAGTGAGGATCATATCCCTCTCCAAGCACTTCACTGATGCCTATATCCTATGCCAGTCATTGCACTGGCTGCCAATCCGCTATAGAGTACAATATAAAATGATCACTCTGACTCACAAAGCCCTCCACAGTTCTGCACCGTCCTACATCTCTTCCCTAATCTCTGTCTATCGCCTTACACGTGCCCTTCGTTCTGCAAGTGTTCTAAGACTGACATCATCTACAATCCGAACCTCCCACTCCCTCTCCAGGACTTCTCACGAGCTGCACCAATTCTCTAGAACAGATTACCAAGAACAGTTCAATTAATTCAAAATATTTATACCTTTTAAGCGAGTGTTAAAAACACATCTCTTTAAACTAGCTTACCACCTCACCTCATCTCATCTATGTAATTATTCCCATTCTGTCCTTCTCCAAATCTGGCCTCTTGTATCATCTTCCTACACCCCCATGCGTTATATAACACTTTATCTGTACTTGTACAGATCCCAGCTGGTGAACAGTTCATGCAGAATTAAGTGAATCCCCTATTTATTATATTGATGGCTGGACCATATATGACAGCACTTTTACCACTTGCCTTTTGTGTCTCCCCTATTTCCTCATAGAGTGTAAGCTTGCGAGCAGGGACCTCACTCCTAATGGGCTCAGTGATGTATTTATTTATTTATTTTTCGTCTCTTATGGTTTGTATTGTATTATATTTGTATTGTCTCATATTGTACTGTATTCTATTATATATTATTGTATTGTATACCGTCTGAATTGTAAAGTGCTGCGGAATATGTTGGCGCTATATAAATAAAAATTATTATTATGCAATAGCACCAGACTTGCCCTCCAACCTAGCAGCAGTGACTTGTGTACCCCAAAATTCCCTGCTTAACCAGCCCTCCTTAATACTATTTGCTAAAATCAATGTTTATAAAAAGCATTTATAAAGTGTGGTTTCTCTATGCTAATTAGGCCTTTGACTAGTCGATGGGGTGTTGTTTCCTGGCTTCTTTCTATGTGATCACGCCCCCGTGGGTGTGATAACATGATTTCAAAGAGCTGGCCTAATTTCAGCTCCTGGAAATATTGCAGATGTGCGTGGCTTGCTTTGTCAGAGTTATTGCACCTCTGAAGCTGGTTGTACGCTCCCTGACTTCAGAGAGGTGCACATGATTGGAGAACAGCTACTGCACCTCCGGTCATGTGCAGTTCACCTCTCTGAGGCCAGGGAGCGTACAACCAGCTTCAGAGGTGCACGAACTCTGGCAAAGCAAGCCACGCACATCTGCTATATTTCCAGGTTAGATCTGCAGTGACTAAAACACTGATTTTATCAAAGCAGCTGTAAGCAAAATAGTAAGTGACACATCACTGGAATCGGGGTTTCTGCTTCCACATCTTGCGCAGATGTGACAGGAAAAAGCTGGTGACAGATTCTTTGCTTAAACCTGCTTTGCAGTGTCCGTCTGTCTGCTGTCACAATATCCGATCATCTATAGTTGATAACAGTGCGCTGCTAGTTTATAATGATGTTCTTCTCTGTTTTTAGGAGGGGCATACTACTTAATATCCCGAAGTTTGGGGCCAGAATTTGGAGGTGCGATTGGCCTCATTTTTGCCTTTGCCAATGCTGTAGCAGTTGCCATGTATGTGGTTGGCTTTTCTGAGACTGTTGTGGAGTTACTTCAGGTATAAAATGATACTTTTATGTACTATATTTGATTCGTATTTTTCTTATCGTGTTTAATCTGCTGGTAATATTATTTAATGTGTTCTATCTTTTTATATGTCTTTTCCATCTTGTATACCACACATCTCATCTACCTATCACTACACTAGCAGCGATCAGACCGTAGACCATTTTGTCTCTTCATAGGTGGGAATCTTTGCCTCCCGGTGTACAATAATCTGCTTTAAACTCTGCAATGTCTAAATTGTCTTAGATTGTTTTTAAAAGTTAGTTTAGACTATGTTAATTAATGATTTAACAAAATTAACTGGTGTTTCATAAAGCTTTTAAGTGTCTTTGGGAGCTGAAAGGAACAGCGGTCCAAGAGGGTTGTAGAAAGCCGCACATTCTAAAGCTTATATCTCAGATTAAAGGTGACCGGTATTTATGTGGTTTATACACCACCTGCACCTTGTCCTACAAGAGGGCGTGGGCTTGATGAAAAGGGTGTGGCCTAACATGCAACACTGGCAACATTTTGGCACAAAGTAAGCCAAGTAATAGGTGGTGTAAATTTAGACTTGACAAACCTAAAATGAGCCACACCTAACAAACAGAGCGAACCCCTATTAGACAGTGCAAACAATGCTTCAGATTAGTAAGGATTAGGCTGATTTCACACTGGCAAATGTGCAAGTCCATATGGATCCTTGAATTTCAAGTAACCACATGGACAGGCGCGGATTGTGCAAAAGGATGCCACCAACTGATGCCCACGGAACGTTTCGTTTAACGGATCCGTCATCAGTTGCCAGAGACAGGGTGGGAGGAGCTGTACCTTGCTTCTGAGCATGCTCAGTACAGCAAAACGGATCTGTTTCACACATCCGTTTTTTTCACAGATCCGTCCTATATAGAGATCCATGTTATTTCGTACGTACAGATACAGACCCGTGTCTGTCTGTTTGCATCCACTTTTTATCAAGGCAGCCCAAAATTGGAGCAGTCTTAGATTCTGGGTGCATGAACAAAACGGACAAAAAACAGATCCGTGAAAAAAACGGACACACAGATTGCAACTTGATAGCAATCTGTGCCCATAGGATAATATGGGAGGCCATAATGGATCCGTGTCTATCCGTTTTAAAAAAGGATAGACAAGAATTGAAAATATACCAGTGTGAAACCAGCCTTTTGGTGGGTTTACACACAAGGATATCCTGAACGATATCCTTCAAACGTCACAGATATGTGATCGTTCCAAAGAAATCGTTTGTGCATCCTTGCGTGTAAATGAACGATAGAGGATGAAAAGATTGTTAGATCGTTCATCCAAGACTTGAGATCCTGACCTCAAATCTATTGTTCGTCGTCCAATTAACGTCAGAATGATGTGCCACATTGTTCAGTGTGAAGCCTTTTGAACGATATCATTCAAACGAGTTCTATTCCTGCCGCTGTCATTTTATTAAAATGCTGTTTAATAAAAACATTTTTAGGTAGTGATTTTACATGTAAAGGCGCTCCTGCAGGTCTGTGGTACATGTCAGCACAGAGCTGAAGGAGCGGCTATGAACCCGGTGGGTTAATGTTATTGAGCTACATGGCCCCAGAGTGCCCACACTCCCTGGAGCCATGTAGCCCAAAACATTGGCAGCGCAGGGGTTAATTAATGTATTTAGCAGAAACCGCACTATGTTGGCTCTGCTACATTCATTCATTAAAAAACAGCGGTTATTAAGCCGGTGTTTAATGGTTAAATACTGAGCTACATGGCCCCAGAGATTGGCCACACTCCCCTGGAGCCATGTAGCCCACAACATTGGCAGTTCAGGGGTTAACCTAGCTAATTTGCAGAAGCTGCACTATGTCGGCTCTGCTGTAATCCTGCAGTAAAAGCCGGTGGCTACTGTCATTTGACAGTGCGCTGTGAAAATGTACTAAAGAGCTTCCTGAATAGGGAGCTGTCTAGGGTACGAACGCTAAATGCATTCAGCACCTGTCGCTCTCCGAGGTGCTGAGCGCTTAACCACTAATAGCTATGGGCAGTGCACCAGAGTTTCAATGTGTGCGGGCCATAGCTATTAGTGCTACAGCACTCAGCACCTCGGAGAGCGACGGGTGCTGAACGCATTCAACGTTAGTACCCTGGACAGCTCCCTATTCAGGAAGCTGTTTAGTAAATGTTCACAGCACACTGTCAAAAGACAGGAGCTGCCGGCTTTTACTGCAGGATTATAGCAGAGCCGACATAGTGCGGCTTCTGCAAAGTGGCTGCTTTAACCCCTGAGCTGCCAATGTTGTGGGCTACATAGCTCCAGGGGAATGTGGCCACTTTCTGGGGGTTATCGTTAACGATATCCTTGTGTGTAAACCCACCATTAGGCTGCTTTTAGATCAGTGGTTTCTGCCGATCGCAGCAGATCCGGCAGCTTTGCTGTAAAATCAACAAAATCAATGTGAAAGGTCCCTTAGGGTAAGTGCACACTTACCCGGCGGTTCGGTCGGCGGCTGCTGGCGGGATCCGCCAGGAAGCTCCGGCGCCGTGCACCGGCTTCCTGGCGGGTATGTGCGGGCGGTATCCGGCGGCTGCCCAGCGGGTTCTCGGCGGAGATTCTGCAGCGGCTGGAAGCAGCACATGATTCTGCTTGCAGCCGCTGCAGAACCGGCCGGTTTTTAGAACATGGTCATTCTTTGCTAACCCGCTGGGAAACCTGCGGGTTAGCAACGGATGACGCTGGGTAACCGCCGGTATGTGCACAGGCTTGGGCGGGTTACATTAGTTTCAATGTTAATCCAAACGTCGGTTTGGATTAACATAAATTTAAATAAAACTAATGTATGCAAAACGGCGGTTTACACAGGTAAACCGCCGAAAACCCGCCCAGTGCGCACATACCCTTAGGCTGGTTTCACACCACAGTTTTTTCCTGATGAGGTTCAATCAGGTTTTGTGTGTCAAAACCAGGAGAGGAACTTGCAGAGAAAAACTATAATTGAAAGATTGACCCCTGTTCTGAGTTTTGGAGACACTCCAGGTTTTGACACACAAACCTGATCGAACCTGATCAGGGAAGAAACTGCAGTGTGAAACCAACCTTAGTATTGATAAATCTGCCCGAATGTGCTAGAGCAACTTCACACTCCTATGTGCAGGTGGAAAGTATACCATTGTTATATGAATTGTGTTGCTCTTGACCAGGGCTGTGGAGTCTGTAAGTCAAACCACTGACTCCGACTCCTCAAGTTCCCTGACTCCACGACTCCGACTCCCTCATATGCAACTCATGTTTAAGTAATAAATTAATTGTAGTACAATGGTAACATCAGGTAACATCAGGCTTTTAATCGTTATGATGCAATAATCAATCTATTTAGGTAGAACATAACTCATAATAATAATAATGTTCAGCACATTCTGCCTTCAACTTCTGTACCTAATTTATAATATATTTTAGGAGTCTGAGTCAGTACATTTTACAGCGACTCCACCAAAGTGGTCACCGACTCCAAAGCGTTCTCTTGACTATGGCCATTTTTAGATGGGCGTAGTTCATGGTTCATATGTGGACTGCAATGTGTGGCCACAGGTCCTAGACCTGAGCTTGCAGGCTCATATTTGACAGTAAGACTGGCTGTCATTTTGGGCATTGCTTTCCATAGATGGACTGTGAAATACGCCCCTGTGAACCCAGCCTTAAGGAATACAAGGCCGCCAATCAGACATTGTATGAATACTGATGGGGAGCGTAGATATCAGCGTAGGTAGCTCATTGGAAAGGTTTTACAGAACTATAAAGTATATCACCTACATCTATATGTGGTACTGTAATCTGCACTGCACCTAAGATAGTAACTTGGGAAATTATACTGACTTTCTAGTATGCTAAACAATAGGTGACTAAAAGTATGACTTTATTTAGTCTGGCTTCACAAAGTGGCAAAGGGCGTATTTTTTCCAATACCCCGCCTTAGATTTTAGTCAAGTTTTCCTGCACCTCTTTCTAGAAAAGCTACAAGTGCCAGGTACATGGGAAGTGTGCTGGAAGATGACTGAGCACGGTGCCATGATGTTGTCATCGGCTCCTCTCTCTCTGGCTGCGGTCCAGGAATGTGCTCTAATAGGAAGGCCTTACAAATATACCTAGAACTGGTGTCCGCTCCTCTCAGGAACACTACAGGGCTGTTTATACTGAATGCACACATGCAGTTTTCTAAGTGAATTTGGGCAGACAGTCAAAGAACAGTGCAGTCTAATGGACTGGATGAAATGAAGAACTGCTCCTGCTAATTTTATGATGACTGTGCATCTATATTTCTATAACTTACTTAATATGAGGAATGACCCTGTTGATGTGTTTTGTAGGAAAACAACGCTCTTATGGTGGATGAGCTGAATGACATCCGCATCATAGGCGCCATCACGGTGGTGCTGCTGCTCGGGATCTCTGTGGCTGGGATGGAATGGGAAGCAAAGGTAAGTAACCAAGTGCTGAAGCAGATCTAGCTATTGAACCTGTTCTACACCCAAGGAACGAGCATTTTTATTGAAAAATTACCTGAACACAAGATGTATTTATATATTGTGCAAAAACTGGCCTTTCTTAAAATTGTCTTGTCGGTGCGGGACTTTGTAGGTCGGGTCTTCATTGTCTATTCCTTCCCTGGCTGCTTTCCTCCCCTTTATTTTAGATTCACGCTGTGAACGCTGCCATTATCCGTTTTATGTATTATCCCTATGGCCGGCGCAGGCGCAGTGCTAAGTTTACAGTGTTGTTGAATCCATCAATAAAACATCACCAGAGTCAGCGCATGCGCATACCACGATCCTTGGCACCATTTTATTGAAGATACTGTCTCTACGAATAGCATCTGAAACAAACTGGTGACTGGTGATATTCACAGAGACGGTGTCTTCAATAAAATGGCGCCGGAGTTTGCGTTATGCGCATGTGCGGACTCTGGTGCCATTTTATTGAAGTATTCAACAAAGATGTAAACACATCACTGTGTGCGCACCGGCCATCCTGGCTTTGGACAGAAGGACGCATTTAGCATTACATTATAGATTATTGGTGTCAATTGATAATGGTCTAGCTGTCAATCGCAGCCAATCAGAGCTCAGCTTTCACTTTACCTCAGCAGCTTCAATGCTGAAACCTGCACACTGGTTGCTATAGGCAATGTTATAACTGATAATGCATTAGGTGTAATGAAATGTATAGATGTAGCAGTGCGGGTAGTGATATAAGAGAATAACATAGGATGTTGGTAGGATAGGTTGCCCAGCAACTGACTGCAGAGCAAGTGACAGTTGGAATTATTCCAGGGGGAGGAGCTAGTGCTGAGCGTGAGACTGCTGAAACCAATCAGTAGCTGGGGGCGTGTCCTCCCGCCATCTTGTCATTGGTTATCCAAGGCTTCAGACAGATGCCGTTCACCATTATATTATAGGTAGATTATACTGATGCTTTGTATCCAGTGCAGTGAATAATGCAGCATGTTAGTGTATGTTTGCTGTATAGGCCCCCATGCACATGGACACTCAGCTTGTTCTTCTTTTCTTCCCAGGGCTGTTATCACTTGATTTGGTTACATTGGTTTATTATGTTTTCACAGGCCCAGATCTTGCTGTTAGTGATTTTATTATTGGCGATAGGTGACTTCTTTATAGGATCGTTTATTCCAATGGAGGACAAGAAGCAAAAGGGTTTCTTTGGGTATAAAGGTAAGGTATTTGTTATTCTATGGGAAGCTACAAAAAAAAAAAAAACACCTTTGCTTATGTTTCCGACAAATGGTTCTGCATCTGCCGCACTTGCAGCACTGATCTGTCAAGCCACATCAGTTCTCTATGGGGCTTGCGGTCAGGTGCGGCAAGTGCAGTCTGCCGCATCTGGGAGAACCGCACTTGCTGCGCCTGACCCAAGCCCCATAGACAGTGCATGGGGCTTGCCGAATCCGGGACGCAAGTGGGCCATTAGGTGGCAAATGCAGCACCATCTGCCGGATCTACTGGAAACATCAGCAAAACGCTGATGTGAAAGGATCCTTACTTATAGATTGTGGGTATGACAATTACATGGCTTTTGGGGCAGGCAGCCCCTTGTCAGGTCGCACTTGCTCCATCTTTGATGTAGTGAAACCTATAGAGCAGAATGTAAATTCTCCTTGGCTGCCAGTCACAGCTGCTGCTAGATAGGCGGTAAACAGCCTCTTCTGCTGGTTGTCAAATCTGTGATACAAAGCCATTTTAATGACTTCTTCACTTAATCTGATTGCTTTTACTTTCTTTTCCACCAGGTGAAATCTTTACTGAAAACTTTGGGCCAGACTTCCGTGATGGAGAGACCTTCTTTACAATATTTGCCATTTTTTTCCCTGCTGCGACTGGCATCTTAGCAGGAGCAAATATCTCAGGTGATCTTGCGGTAAGTATAATCTATGGGAAAAAAAACAAAATAAAAAGAGTTTACCTGCACAGCACACTGGATGATAATCCTGAAACAGGGGCTGACTCCGAGCTGATGGTGCTCAGCAAACGCAGGAAAGGAGTGAAGTCGTCAATCCATCCAGGTAAGTAAAAACATTGTGCTTCTCTATTTAATATCCATTAGAAGCCAAAAAATGGTGGTTTAAAAGGATAAAATCTGATCCATATACTTACGTGTTTCAGGCAAGGTGCCCTTAGTCATTGCATGGCTCTGATTGTATATTTTGAATCACCATTTTTGTGTCTTTTAATGGATATTCAGTAAAGAAGCATATTGTTTCATACTTACCTGGACGGATGTGCTGAAGTCTTCATTCCTTTCCTATAATCTGTGGATATAGATGCGATAAATGATATTTGTTGTGCATAATGCACAGGCGGTTTTAACTCGTGTCTGTTTTGTATTCTCCAGGACCCTCAACAAGCCATACCTAAAGGCACCTTGTTGGCCATTCTTATAACTACCATAGTCTACACGGGTGTCGCAGTATCTGTGGGTAAGGAGTATGAAATGAATGGTTCACCATTGGATTATGTTACTATACACGGTTGTATGGTAATGTCTTCATATAGAGTTTAGTCCGCCAGGAAAGCCAGGTCTGTGCAGTGGTGATGGTGGTGTACTGCACAGCTTAGATGGCACAGACCTACAGTTATTCATACAGATATATACTAGGCCAGGCCAAACTAATTGGGGAGGGCAGAATATGCTGCGACCACACACCTTTGGTGATGGTTTATCTCCTTTGAGAACAAAGGAATGAGCATATGCATGTTAAACTTCACCATGCCTAATCCGTCTGTACCTCGATTCCAGCTGTCAGGGGAACAACATTCCTCTAATCTGTATGAACACCTCCTAGGTTTTAGGAAATGTGATACTGCTTTTCAGACAGAAGAAATGCAGCAAACACGAGGAGGGGTGTGATCTGATCTAAAAGCAGAAAACCACCATGGAGAACTTGATTGTTTTCATTATCGCCAAAATGGCTATGAACTGCGGAACAAAATGACAAATCCCCTCACTTATGCTCCTGTGGAAGTTCGGGTTTAGGTGGTGCTACCAAACTTATGTTTACACGCTGTTCAGGATCTGAACTTGACCCAAACCTCAATGGAAGTCATTAATTGGGCAGCTCAGCCCTCTGCCCAAATACAGTCAGCCATAAGCAAAACACTTCCAGGGGTGCGAGCTCAGGATTTTTTTTTTCTTGGACATACTACACACAAAAACTGTGCTTTTACCCCCACTGCAAGCCAATCAAACACTGCACAAGGCTCATACTGGGCCAAACACCAACTGTACCCGAACACAGCGATGCTCGCTCCAGTGCTTGGGAAAGTTAGTTAGATAGACCTCCAGATAGGTTCGCTCACCCACACTCCTGTTGTCTTACTTCTCCTCTCCCAGCATCCATTTCATTTTTCCTTCTTTTCTCCACCAGGCTCATGTGTCGTTCGGGATGCATCTGGGATTGGTAATGACACCCTGTCCGCCGCTGTGACAAACTGCACAGATGCTGCTTGTAAATTAGATTATAATTTTTCCTACTGTAAACCGGACTGTAAATATGGACTCATGAATAACTTCCAGGTATTGGAGCAAAGACTTTATTCTTTGATTTTTTTTTTTTTTTAGGAGTGTTGTTTTCCCACAACAAAGTTTCTCCTTCGCATCATTGGGAGACATAGGACCATCCTGTGTCCCCCAATGATGAGCTAGGAGAAAAGGATTTTACGGTGAGTACATAAAAATCCCTGCATCTTCTGCGTATCAGTAACATGTGGAAATATATAATTCCCTCCCCCCCACCCCACCAAAGAGCAGGTTGACTGCTAGTTCCTCATCTTAAGCTAGAGGGGATCAGAAATGGCCGTGACACAAATGACTTGTTGCATTTCATTTCTCATTGTTTCTTTTTTCTTTTTTACACTCTTTTACTGTGTTTAGATAAAATAGAAGTATAGCATACATTTGGACCATACATAACCCTAATATTACAGATATCCATGAGCTCCCATTAACTTTTCATGTGTCCAAGCAGCTAAAGGGCCGGTAGGACTGCTCAGTATGATTATTATAGAACCTTAAAGAGAAACTGCTTGTCTTGTAGGTAAAATCGAGTAGCTGTGGCTACAGAAAGAACATGAAGTTTTATTCTCCCTGCAGCCACTCATTTGAAGTGATCAGGGCGATGCAGGGATCGGTTACAATTACCGCTCACTATACAGAGAGAGCAGCTGTTCTCACTCCCTAGCACAGGGAGAAGAAAACGTAATTTTCTCCCTATAGCCGCTGATTCAGTAGCTAAACTTGATCCACCCTCAGATTACCCCTATATTTGCATGAAAATGGTGTTTCTGCATGTCACCGGTTCCCTTTAATCAGATTTGAGAGCAAAGTTTTCAAGAATCAGACTCCTGCATTAATGTTTTTAGCCATTACACAGTATTCACCTGTCAGTGCTTTGTGGTCAGAGTACAGACCCCAATTCCCGGATCAACCAAGGGTCTCCTGATCCCTACAAACAGCCTTTTTCATTTGCCTACGAAATTGTTACTTCTGGTACGGAGGTCCCCGAGTAGTCAGGTTGCAGTTTGTATTCTGAAGGTAAAATGCGGACATGTGAACGCTGTCTCAGGACTTGTGCAGACGTGTGTATTTTACGTCCATGTGTTGTTCGTATGTGAATACTTGTGATTCAGACGGCAATGTAAGTGAATGCGATAGTTCACAAGAACATATCCTCATGGACTGATTGCCATGTGGATGTGAAAATAGACACATCAATGATAGAGGATGAAAAATCAGCATTTTTTTTTCTTTGATATGAATGGTGATAGTCAATACAGTCATCTGAAATGTCTCCCCTTACAGATGTTGTTGGGGGAGAGAAGGATCCAGCACATCAGTTTTCTAGTGGGACATTATCCGCTGCCAGAGGAGTTTATCAGCGTTCTCACACAGTAATCACTGATGCGCTCAGTTGAGCTCCCCAGGAGAGATGACGGCAGCTATCTATATTGCGGGCTTGCCAAATAATTTGTCATATCAAATTTAATCCAGTAGATATTACAAATCGCATTCTTTTTAGAAATCTAAAATTCTTTTGATCATAAACTGCAGATATGTCCACTTGCCTATTTTCTTGGATTTGATAGACTAGTATATTTTCATGGTATAAGTGTAATACAGTATCACAGCAAGCTTGAAAAACCCTTGTTCGTTGTGAATGCAAGTCACACACACAAAGTGGCCATGTATAGACACATGACATAGACTTTATGTGACGAAGTATCACAAAATCGTGTTTTAAACCCATCAGAATATGTTGTGGTAACAGAAAAAGATGGTTTATCATACTAATGTCATTGTTGAACATTATCGGATATCTGATCACCTACCCGATCCTATTTATAAGGTTTGTATTATGTGCTGAGGCATGTAAACCTCTCCTGTCTTCGTAGGTGATGAGCATGGTGTCTGGATTTGCACCACTTATTACAGCAGGAATCTTCTCGGCCACACTTTCGTCAGCACTTGCCTCATTAGTGAGTGCACCAAAGGTTTTCCAGGTGAGATCTTTGTACAGAAGGCATGGTATTATTAACATTAATCTTAATCTGTGAGGTGTCCCTCATTAGTGAGGCACCCCGGGGTTTTGTGCAACAGAAGTGATACTCTGCACCGGCCTTCCTCTATTGCACCGGTGTTTGGTTTAGCTAAATAATGGACTCCTTTTCTACACTTCTGTGTCTAGAAGACACATTTTAAGAGAAACTGTGGTCGTTTTTGAACAGGCCTGTGTTGCAATCAAATACTTGTTTTCCAGCCTGCAAGCAGCATTAGTATTACATAGGTTACAATAGACCGATAAGGCCCTGCTACAGACCTCAGTAGAGCAGCACTTAGGCTGCTGATTTTACTGTGTACTTTTGTATATACGATGTCCTCTGTGGTCGCTAAGATTGTATGCTTTGCTTTTCACATGCAGAGTATTTATGTTCTTACATTGAATCTCTTATCTCCCAAGGCCCTATGCAAGGACAATATTTATCCGGGTCTTCAGATGTTTGCTAAAGGATACGGCAAAAACAACGAGCCACTTCGTGGATATCTTCTCACTTTCTTAATTGCATTAGGATTCATATTAATTGGTTGGTGTGTTTTTGTTCTTTCTTTTTGGGTCTACAGGGGTAGGTTTTTAGGTTTCTATCAAGATTTATGATGGCTATGTGTTTAAAAGAAAACTATTACATTAGTTTGACGCCAATTTTAAATAATATTAGTCATTGTGCTCCATATAGCAACTGAAATGATGGCAAATAAAGCCTGAAATATTAACGGACTCCTTATTGTGTAAAAGCTGCAGTCGGTCTACACTGTAGAGTAGGTGTTCCCATCGGTCAGTTCACTATCCAGTGTAAGGGTATGTTCACAAGGGTGTTTTGCAGCCATTTCTTCCTCAAGAAAAACGTGGAGTGTTGGCTGTAAAACACACTATATTTGATTCAATTGAATGGTTAAAAACAGCAAAAACGCTGAAAGAATTGACATGCTGCAGTATGAAAAAAAAGAAGGGAAAAAGTAGATGATGTTTGTTTTTCTTATTTTATAGCATCTTGATTGATATTTAGATTTTTCTGTTAAATAAGGGACAGCTTTAGTATTATGAGTGGAGTGGAGAGTGGAAATATAAGACTCTAAGGCAGCGGTCCCCAATCTTATCTGATCTTGAGAGCCACATTCATTTGTGAGAGATCGTTGCGAGTTACATTCATCTCTGAAAGTCACATCCAGCTGCTGGAAAAACAGGACGAAGTGCTGATGATCCGCGCTGCTGAAAGGAAGAACCAGGACCCAAGAAGTCTGGAGCAATGGTGTTTCTTTATTCCGACGCATTTTAGAGCAACCTCTGCTTAATCCCTGAGGAAGATTGCTCTGAAATGCGTCTGATAAAGAAACACCATTGCACCAGACTTCTTGGGTCATGGTTCTTCCTTCCAGCAGCACGGATCATCAGCACTTCGTCCTGTTTTTCCAGTTGTTTGCCACGTTGTAGTGTGGATCCAGCAGCAGCTACATGAGCGTTAATACTGGTTGTTGGTTCACACAACCTGACCAGGTGAGCAAATTTCAATGAGCAATCGCCCATCTCTGCTACAAGATAAGACCCTATGCGCTCTTTTGTCTCTCATATTTCTACATCCAGCTCCTGACCCCCTTGCAGTAGTTAGAGCCTGAGTTCTGATTACCGGTAGAATGACAGCAAAAGCTTTTCCACAGAAATGACACTGGGGCAGTTACCAAGATCCAGGGGTTCCTACATTACCCCCATCCAGATCTGTTCTCCTGTAAGCCACTATTTGAAGACCTGCTCTTCATAGCTATATTCTAGACCTGGCACTAATGCAAGAAGATGGGCTACAGCAATGAACCACACATTACAGGCCAGCGAGCCACATGTGGCTGCAAAGCTGCAGGGTGGGGACCCTGCTCTTAGGACATATGCACATCTTGAGTACTTAGTGTTTTTTTTACCTCAGCATTTGTAAGCTAAAACCAGGAGAGGGTAAATAATAAAGAAGTGGTGACGTGTATATATTATACTGTTCCTCCGATACTGAATGTGTGCACGAGGCATAGATGTGCTGTGTATTCAGGCCTCATTCACACATTACATGGCATTTATCATGACTGTATATTGGCTGCTGTGAGGCCTCGCTAGACGGGGGACTTATTGAACTATTATCATCAGATGGAGGGAGTTTTTGTTGCAGTTGCATGTAGTGTATAAATCAAACTTTTATAAAAAAAAAAAAGGTTTTGCACAAATCTTACATCTTCATTATCAAGTGTTCACTGTTTTTCTCTTTCAGCTGAACTGAATGTGATTGCTCCCATCATCTCAAACTTCTTTCTGGCATCGTACGCCTTAATAAACTTCTCAGTGTTTCACGCTTCACTTGCGAAGTCTCCAGGTAAGACTCTTTTGTACATCCATATGAGTATATACACGTGTGAGAAAATTGGATTGACACATTTTATCACGTATTTAGTGATCCATAAATGATCTATGAAGTAGGGAAACCAGTAAATATAGGGTTCTGTGAAACGGCCAACAAAAGCACAAATCGGACAACAAATAGAGGTTGTGCATGTAAAGTGCAGAGACCCACAAAAAGGAGAATAAATGATCAATAAACCCAGTAACCTACAAGAGACCAATAAGCGGTGCAGGCCACATGGTACCAAGAAAATAAATATTAAGTAAATTAGTGTATACTTTTATGGTCATATTGTGCCTTTGATTATTAGCTGTTATTATTAGTATCCTTTTGATTTCTCCCTGTAGTTTATTTAGACCTCTTTTTATTATGTTTTTTTGTGTGTGTGTGTGTGTGTGTGTGTGTGTGTGTGTGTGTGTGTGTGTTAATTGATCTACAAATAATCTGTTAAAATGAATTTACTTTTGTGTCCTAGTTTCTTTGACAAATTCTTTTTTGTACCTTGTCAGGTTGGCGTCCAGCCTTCAGATACTACAACATGTGGGTGTCCCTTATCGGAGCCCTCCTTTGCTGTGGAGTTATGTTTGTCATTAACTGGCAGGCTGCCCTTTTAACCTATGTCATAGTCATTGGGTTGTATATATACGTAACCTACAAGAAGCCTGGTAAGTGAATCTCATTGTACAGCTTTGACTACAACTAATAGACCATTGATCAACTCTAGAGTCTTTACATGAAATGTAAGCAAATTGGCTCTCCTCCAGAGGGAAGAAAACAACTTATTTGTTGGACCTTGACTTCCACAGGACATGCTTATGTGTGGCACTACTTTCTGAGAAGTCCTAATGTACATACGTTTTCCAGGAGCATTTTCTAGAAGAGTTTTTGAACCAATCGGATCTCGTCAAAGAAGGCCTTTTCTTCCCTAGAAATATTCTTAGTAACCTGATGTATTCTTAGTAATGGCCGCATTAAACATGGCTCCCTTTTCCCTCTCCAAATACTTTTAATGCATAGTTCATATAAAGTTAACAAAACCCAATAATTTCAAAGTAGGCAAGCCCACCCGCCCGGTTGTATCGCCCTAGGGAAGGTGCACTATGTAAAAATACTCAAAAATCACATTTTTTGAACATATCAAACGAGTACTAAGCTAGTAAATTTTTTATTATGAGAAAACTTAAAAACAAGATGGGAGTTGTGAAAGAGATATTCTTATCCAGAATGGAGACTCAACCCCAAAGGATATATATATATACATAGATACATACATATATTACATATATTAATCGCATCAAACTTGGGGTACTAATTATGAAACAATCAGTTGTAGCACAAGAGCACACAAATTCACATAACACCATCTTATCTGAGGAGTTTATGTGTGGACCATATAATGGGTATGGATGCAAAGCCTGCGGTCTCAAAAGTGCAAGTGCATAATATTTATGTGCAAAAAGAAACTTGTCTAAGTGCAGAGACCTATCTCGCAAGGCATCACGTACCTTAATGAGAATACCAGTGGATGATATGGAAACAAAGGGTTAACAAGGGCCAACCATCAGGATGAAAAGAGAGAGAACACAGAACTGCAGCTTCTTTTTCACATACATATTATGTAGACTTATTCCAGCGGGGAGAGGGAGTGGGGAGCACGGACGGCAGCTGTCGTTTCGCAGGAACTGGACCCGTGGAAGCTGCATTGTCCCGCGAAACGGCAGCCGTCGTCCGTGCTCCCCACTCCCTCTCCCCGCTGGAATAAGTCTTGTAAGTTACTAGACTAATAAAAGGATCATAGAAAATCGGTGAGTGCTGCCTGGCTTTTTTTCTACTTGGATATCTGGATTTCTGCAACACAGGCGTGCAACACCGTGCTCCAAGGGGTACCTTTTCTGGAGATTGCAACCCGCAGCCAAGGAAGACGCTCTAGCCCGAACTCGGTCGGTGCCCGGTATTTCTCCTTTACGTACATAAATATTATGCACTTGCACTTTTGAGACCACAGGCTTTGCATCCATACCCATTATATGGTCCACACATTACACCATCTTATCTGGGGAGTTTATGTGAATTTGTGCTCTTGTGCTACAATTGATTGTTTCATAATTTGTATCCCAAGCTTGATATATCTCTTTCACAACCCCCATCTTGTTTTTAATTTAAATTTTCTAGCTTGGTGCTCGTTTGATATGTTCAAAAAATTAGTTCATATTAAGTCTGTGTTGGCTTTAACCACATTAAAATGATAAAAAAAATGTGTTCCTTTCTTTGGGCACAATAGCATTGTAATAGATTCCCTCCTACAGATGGAACTGAGGAAGGCTATGAATTAGATTGTGTGAATAGAAGCCGCACACATTGACCCTAAGCTTTTGGAAGAAGCATTTCTGTGGGTGGATTAGTTAGGATCTAATTTCTATTGGGCTAAACTATGCAGCAATTTTAACTCCAAGGGCGCAGTGGTCCGTGTTGAGCCGTGAAATGATTTGTATAGAATCACACCCATCTGCTGTTTTCATCTATGGAAATTACGTGATCTTATCAGACTCCTTTTTCCATGTAAATGAGTGTTACAGAATTATTGCATTTATTTATAGGACCAGAGAGCCAGTAATTTGGTCTATAATATATTGACTCTTGATTTGGCAGTAGCTGTCCTTGGTATATGTAGATGTGAAGAAAATAAGCAGCTTGTTCCTGGTAACAAATGTGTATGTAATGAGAGGAAGGCAGCAGTGCACATTTCCTAATAGAACACATTTATGGCAAGCATCCTTCCAGCCCTGCGGAATATCACATTGAAGTGTGGTTTACAGGAAGTTCCATTAATTCCTCTTCTTTTCCTGACAGGATCATTCCTGCAATGTTTTCTTATTCACTAGGGAAAAGAAATCCTAGATATACAGTCGTGATAGGGAAATAATAAGTCACAGGCTAGAAAAATGTGGTTACCCTTCTAATACTGACCCAGTGGTTTACAATTTACCAATTTATATTACCATTACATCTCCTCAGTGGTCACATTAAAATAGTGGCTGAATAGAAACGTTGCTTTAAAGGGGTTCTCCAAGAATGAATTTGGAGTTCCTAACAGAATGGAAACTGCAGTCTGTCTTAATTATGTGTCCGGATTGGCTGCAGACTGTAGACATACAGCTCCTGAGATCTGTATTTCACCTGACAAGTATATATCATCATACTTTGTCGGCAGCCAAGAGCATGGCTGCGATATGTGAAGAAATCTATTTTAACCCAAGTTGAGCTCGGCAAGGAGAGCTCCAGCTTCATCTTCCTTATCTTCCTTCTACCACCTTCCCCCTACTCGCTAACTCGCTTCACCCAACTGGAAAACAAAAAACAAATAAAGATTGAGAAGGATGAAGCTGGAGATAACCATGTGTGCTTAGCGAGGAAGAGATGGATTTCTACACATTTGACATCTAGGCTTCTGGCCACTGGCTGAGGTATGTGTGACACATCAGTAGACACACAGGTGTCGGATGCTGTAGGAAGTAAATCCTGTAAGGGAACCATCACACTTGGTGACGCTCCAGCCGGGATCGCTGGTGTGTCGCTGTCAGGATATCTGGTGAGATGTCAAACAGTCAGATCTCACCAGCAACGCAACAATGATCCGGAATGATATGGAGGTCGTTGAGACCCTGTTTCTCAGACCTGTAGTATTGAGGTTGTTGGTTGTTGACCCTGTCAAATGTAACGATGCATGCTGCCCAGCGGGACCCCAACGATCAAAAAATGGTCCAGGTGACTCCTGACACAACCAGCGATCTCACAGCAGGGGCCTGGTCGCTGCTAAGTGTCACACATAACGAGATCGCTGGCGAGGTCGCTGTTGCGTCACCAAATTTGTGACTTAGCAGCGATCTCACTAGCAATCTCGCTTAGTGTGACGGGGCTTGAGGGGTGGTATATTTAACCTTTGAATAGACAGGCTAAAGGTGCTCCAGAGTTATCATCCACATAGTCTATTATGATAAGACTGTCTGGTTTACACTTTTAGAAGCCCTATATACGTTACAGTTCTTGTCCTTCTCTTAATCACACTCTAGCACTCGGCAGAGCAGTTCTATATTCTGTATGAAAGAGCCGCTACCAGATTCCTCTGGCAGCTTATTTTCTGGAGATCAAAAGGCTTAATAGTCCAGAATCAGAATTCAGATTCTTATGTTCCCTGACATCATTTGTCATAAAAAAGTAGCTAAACTTTCAGGCTGATTTTCACGTCTCTCATGCACTTGAATCCTCTTCAGATCAGTGAGGGGCCTGGCCCTGAGACCCCACACCGATGTGCAATAAACCTCAGGGAGTGCGCAGCTCAGCAGACCGGACCGTACACAGCTTGAAGTGTAAGGCTTTGCACCTGTGCGCTCCTGTCTGTTGAGCTTCGCGGTTCTCCAGAGATTATTGTGTGGGTGGGGGTTTCTGCAAGCAATTCAACTGCGTGCAAGATGGGGAAAATCACTCATAGTTTAGATACTTTGAAGAGCTCTGCTTTTGACCTTTGAGTAGGAACCTCTTTTGTTTTCTTCCAGAAGAATTTTCCCTTGTGTCATTCCCCTGAATCAGGCAGGCAAAAATAAATATTGTACCCCCATATTGCCAAATATTAAAGCTTTGTTAATCATAGATCTCTGTCGGGTGACTTCTACATTAAAACATGCATTTACCTTTTTCAGATGTAAATTGGGGATCTTCAACACAAGCCTTGACCTATCTGAATGCCCTGCAGCACACCATTCGGCTGGCCGGTGTAGAAGACCACGTGAAAAACTTCAGGTAATTTTTAAGGCTAATCTGGTAACTATAGTTGTCTATGGATCAATTTAACTTCTATTGAGTTTAGACTTCTATTAACTTCTATTCCTGTCTTTCTTTTTATCAATGAATGTCCAGTCAGTTCAGTGTAAACTACTTTTCTTTTGCGCTCCATTGGGAGACCCAGACATTGGTGTATAGCTTCCGACCTCCGGAGGACACACAAGGCATTACACCTAAAAGTGTAACTCCTCCCCTACTGCCTATACACCCCCTCCCGGGAGAATCCCATCAGTTCTTTGCTTTGTGTTGAAGGAGGCACACTCTACACTCATGCTCTCTCACTACTTAGTGTCGGATGGAAGCAAAGAGGATCTTTTGATCCCTAGCATGTCTCCTTCCTCTTCCCCAGGGCGGAGGCGGTTGAGGTACCCTTGGGGTACAACAGGCTGGAGCCCTCATGCTGCTTATCCTTCCCCATCCCTTAGGGGCTCTGGGGAAGTGGGATTCCCCTGGCCCTCCCATTTGGGCTCATCCACCCAGTCCACGGCTCCTTAGGTGTCTGCTGGCCTGCGTGAGGGATCCACTGGGACCGGACCCTGCACCACCAATGAGGTACTCTGTGTGGGTCTGGGATGCCTCTGCAACTGCACTAGGCTGGCTGGGAGGGGAGCGCTGTCTCCCCTGGCTTCCTGGGATCCTGGCCAGTCACTCCCGCGATTTTCGCGGGTGCTCCGCGCTGACCCCCTGCTGGCAGGCAGCCGCGGTGATAAATTTAGGCCCCGGCTTGCGGCCTAGTGTCTCTAGAGCCGCGCCAGGGCTTCATGGGGCGGGGCCGCCCCTCGGGTTGTGCCCGCCCCTCTGGAGGACGGCCGCGGCAGGCCGAGCCCTAGTTCCCTATGGGAAATGCTGTTCTGCAGCTCAGGGGGCGGTTCTGCAGTGGGGAAAGGACCTACCCTCCAGATTCCCGCGCTGGCTGGGGACTCTCCCGGCCCACTCCCTCTCTCTCAGCTTCTTCGGCCATATTGGGGGCCTCTTGTCCCTGCTCTTGGCTGTTGGCTGCAGGATGCGCGTCTCTGGAGGGCACACAAGGTCCGGTAGGTCACCCGTCTCTGGTGGTGCTCCATTATTCCCTCCCTTTCCTGCAATTGCACCCCAATTCCCTTCCTCTGAGATCTATCATTGGAGGCACTGAGGGGACCCCATGTCTAGCTCCAGGAACAAAGCTCCCAGGGTGCAGACACGTTATCATGCTTGCACAGCATGTAAGGCCCAGCTGCCTGCTGGATCCTCCTTCCCTCATTGCTCGGCTTGTGCCCCGCAGGAGGCTGATATTTCGCCGGCTAATGTGATCCAAGTAACTGCCTTGGTGCACGAGCCACCCCTCAGTTCTGGGTTGTTGGCGTCTCCGCCTGGCCCGGTGGATCCAGCAGTACCTCCGCCTTGGACGGCTGTTTTTGCTCAGTCCATTTCTGACTCTGTGTCTCAGTCTATGCCTGCTATGACCAGAGCCTTACAGGAGTCCTTGTCAGGTGGATGGGAGGGTTCCCCTGGGGCCTCCGCCACACGTCGTAGGCGTCGGAGTGGTTCTTCCTCTACTAGAGGTTTGGACTCTGGCGACAATTCTGGCCTCTCGGAACCGTCCCCGCGACCTCCTAAGTGGCCACGCCGGGCGGTTTCTCCTGCGCCCTCGCAGGCGGGCTCCCGAGCTGCGGGCTCTCTGTTGGAGGGGGAGGAGGACTTAGACTCCGTTCGGGCTCCTGACGAGGACCAGGACGAGGGTTCTCTGGTGGACGACTTGGTGTCTTCTATCAATACGGTGCTGGATTTGACGGCACCTGCGCCGCCGGAGGATGCCTTCGTATCAGAGGAACTTTATCAGTTTCTCCCCCCGGCCAGGTCCAGGGGATCTTTCCTGGATCATTCTAACTTCCGCTCTACGGTTCAGACCCCTCGGGCCTGTCCTGACAAGCGCTTTGCTAAGAAGCAGAAGGATTCCCGTTATCCTTTCCCACCAGATGTGGTCAAGGGTTGGTCTGTTTCTCCGAGAGTGGACTCTCCGGTTTCTCGGTTGTCTGCCAACACCGTTATGTCGGTGGCGGACGGGTCATCTCTCAAGGACCCCACGGACAGGCTGATTGAGCTTCTGCAGAAGTCCATTTTTGAGGCCACAGGTGCCTCTTTTGCTCCAGCTTTCGCAGCTGTGTGGGCCCTTCAGGCGGTGTCAGCTTGTCTCTCTGAGATCCCTGGAGTGTCTTCGGGGATTCCTGAGGTGGCGGTCCTGATGTCTCAGGCTGAGGCGTTTACGGATTATGCTAGATCCGCAATCATGGAATCTGCTAGTCGATCTGCTGTAGCTTCGGCTAATTCGCTGGCAGCCCGACGGATGTTGTGGCTACGTGACTGGAAGGTGGACGCTACGTCTAAGAAGTTCCTCCAGGGCCTCCCGTTTTCGGGAGATAGACTTTTTGGGGAACGTCTTGACGATCCCATCAAGGAGTCTACAGGTGGGAAATCCACCTCCTTGCCGCAATCTAAGGTGCAGAAGTCCGGTCAGCGTCAGCTGCATGCTAGATTTCGCTCCTTTCGGCCCTCCTCCAAATCGGCTTCATCCTCTTCCCCTCCGGACAAGGACCAGAGATCCCATAGGTCCTGGAAGCCTAAGGCCCAGTAGAAGAAATCTGCCGGTGCCTCAGCCACCAAGCCTGCTTCCTTCCTCCTGACTCCTGACTCTTCGCCTCTTCCGGGAGCGTCCAAGATCGGTGGCAGGCTCTCCCGCTTTGGAAGCATCTGGCAGGATCGTATCCAGGACCGGTGGGTGGTGGACGTGGTCTCTCATTGCTACAGGATCGAACTGGAATCGAGGCCTCCGACTCGGTTCTGCCTCTCTTCGCCACCTCCGGCAAGGGCTGCGGCTTTTCAGCGGGCGCTGGACGCCCTGCTACAGAGCGGGGTTGTGGTCCCGCTCCCGTTGGAGGAACGGTTTCGGGGGTTTTATTCCAACCTCTTCACGGTTCCGAAAAAGGACGGGTCAGTTCGACCGGTGTTGGACCTCAAGCTCCTCAACAGACATGTGAGAGTCAGGCCCTTCAGGATGGAGTCCTTACGCTCGGTGATAGCGTCCCTGTCTCAGGGGGACTTCCTGGCTTCAGTGGACGTGAAGGATGCTTATCTCCACATCCCCATTGCTCCTGCTCACCAACGATGGCTGCGGTTTGCTGTGGGAGAGAACCACTTCCAGTGTGTGGCGTTGCCCTTCGGCCTCTCCTCGGCTCCGAGGATCTTCACCAAGGTGATGTCTGCGATGGTGGCAGTGCTGCATTTACAGGGGCACGCGGTCACTCCGTTCCTGGACGACCTGTTGATCAGAGCCTCGTCTGCGAAACAGTGTCAGTTGAGTCTTACGGCCACTTTGAACACTCTCCGGACATTCGGTTGGATAGTCAACTCCCCGAAGTCGGTACTCGTCCCTACGCAGACGATCTTGTATCTGGGAATGGAGTTCCACACTGTCCCGGCTCTGGTAATCCTTCCCCTCGACAAGCAGTCCTCGATTGCGGAGGAGGTCCGATTCCTTTTGCAGGAGGACTTGGTTCCCATCAAACGTCTTATGCACGTCCTGGGGAAGTTGGTGGCAACCATCGAGGCGGTCCCTTTTGCGCAGTTTCATCTGCGTCCGCTTCAGCTGCAGATCCTGCGCGGATGGGACAAGAACCCGTCCTCTCTAGATCGGTGCATTGCCCTTTCTTCCGCAACGAAGGAGTCTCTCCGATGGTGGCTGGTGCCCAGGTCGATGTCCCGAGGCAGGTCGTTTCTTCCCATCTCTTGGTTGGTGGTCACGACGGATGCCAGCCTTCTGGGCTGGGGTGCGGTGTTCCTGCATCACAGGGCTCAGGGCACCTGGACGTCACAGGAGTCTACCTTACAGATCAACGTCCTGGAGATTCGTGCCGTCTTCTTGGCTCTCCTGGCCTTCCAGAGGTTTCTGTCGGGGAATCCAATTCGGATCCAATCCGACAACGCGACTGCGGTCGCCTACATAAACCGCCAGGGAGGCACCCGCTGCCGTCGGGCACTTGCGGAGGTCCAACCCATCCTTCGGTGGGTAGAAGACAACGACGCGTCCATCTCGGCTGTACACATCCCCGGAGTGGACAATTGGGAGGCCGACTACCTAAGCCGGCAAGGAATGGACGAGGGAGAATGGGCTCTTCACACAGAGGTGTTCCAGCACATCTGCACCGCTTGGGGAACTCCAGACGTGGACCTGATGGCGTCCAGGCTGAATCGGCAGGTCCCAGCCTTCATGTCTCGCGCCCGAGACAGCCTGGCAGTGGGGACGGATGCTCTGGTCCTGGATTGGTCCCGATTTCGTTTTCCATATGTCTTTCCCCCATTGGCCTTGTTACCCAGGGTTCTGCGGAAGCTCGGGGCGGAATGCAGGCGAGCCCTTCTCATCGCCCCGGACTGGCCCAGGAGGGCTTGGTACCCGGACCTGTTGCGACTGTCGGTGGGGGATCCATGGAGGCTCCCAGATCGGCCGGATCTCTTGTCTCAGGGTCCCTTCTTCCGCCACAATTCCTCGGCCCTGAGCCTGACCTTGTGGCGCTTGAAGTCTGGTTGTTGACGTCCCGTGGTTTCTCCTCTAACGTCGTAGCTACCATGAGACAGGCCAGGAAACCGGTTTCTGTAGGGATCTACCGCAGAGTATGGAAGATTTTCTTCTCCTGGTGCCGTGTTCACGGCAATTCTCCCTGGCCTTTCTCTCTGTCGACCCTTCTGGCTTTCCGCCAGTCGGGTTTGGATAAGGGTTTGGCTCTTAGTTCCATCAAGGGACAGATATCGGCCCTGTCGGTCCTTTTTGATAAGCGTCTGGCTACGCTGCCTCAGGTGAAGACGTTTGTTCAGGGGGCGAGTCACATCATTCCTCCCTACAGACGTCCTTTGGACCCATGGGATCTGAACTTGGTCCTTGCGGCGTTGCAGAAGCCGCCTTTTGAACCTCTTAGGGAGGTTTCTCTTTCCAGGCTTTCACAGAAGGTTGCCTTTTTGGTTGCCATTACTTCTCTGCTGAGAGTGTCGGAGTTGGCTGCCTTGTCCTGTCAGTCTCCTTTTCTGGTGTTCCACCAGGATAAGGTGGTGCTTCGGCCTGTGGCGGAATTCTTGCCTAAGGTGCCTTCCCCTTTCCACCTGAATCAGGTCATTGTCCTGCCATCTTTTTGCCCGCATCCGGTTCACCAGTATGAGAAGGCGCTCCATACTTTGGATCTGGTCAGGGCTCTCAGGATCTACGTTTCCCGAACGGCATCGTTTCGTCATGCGGATGCCTGTTCGTGCTGACTATGGGTCAGAAGAAGGGTGAGCCAGCATCCAAGTCTTCTTTGGCTAGGTGGATCAAGACCCCTATTCGGGAGGCTTATGTTTCCGCTGGTTTGCCTTTGTCTGCTGGTATTAAGGCTCATTCCACAAGGGCTGTGGGGGCATCGTGGGCCTTGCGTCATCAAGCCTCAGCTCTTCAGGTGTGTCAGGCAGCCACCTGGTCTAGCCTTCACACCTTTACTAAGAATTATCAAGTCCATGCTTTGGCATCGGCTGATGCCAATGTGGGCAGGCGGATCCTTCAGGCAGCGGTTGCTCATTTATGATGGGCCTGCTTCTGGGTCTTTTCCCGCCCTGGGATAGCTTTTGAACATCCCAATGTCTGGGTCTCCGAATGGAGCGCAAAAAAAAAAAGAGAATTTTGTTTACTTACCGTAAATTCTTTTTCTTATAGCTCCTATTGGGAGACCCAGCTCCCACCCTGTGCCTTTTTGGGGCTTTGTTCTATTCTAGTGCCTGGTGTCGTTTTTCATCTCGCGTGTTGGCCCTGTTGGTCGTTGGTTATTTCCCAGTCCTGTTGGTCTGGGCGCGGGTGGTCTTTCCTCCTTCCTGCTTGTGCACCGAACTGATGGGATTCTCCCGGGAGGGGGTGTATAGGCAGTAGGGGAGGAGTTACACTTTTAGGTGTAATGCCTTGTGTGTCCTCCGGAGGTCGGAAGCTATACACCAATGTCTGGGTCTCCCAATAGGAGCTATAAGAAAAAGAATTTATGGTAAGTAAACAAAATTCTCTTTTTATTCATTCCAGAAATATATTTCTGATGTCCATTTACGCTGTAACCATTATATGTTGTAGTAGCATATCCGCCCTGCCTTACTATGATACAACATCCTGATGATCTTTACATAAAGTAGCCATAAACAGCTGATACATTTGTGGTGTGATAAGTCCTCGACAAGTCTTGAGGACTTTACGGACTGTATAGCTGTAGACTCTAGACTTTGTTATGAAGTTTCATTTATCCGGTATCTTTTCTTTTTTTCCCCTCTTTACAACATTTTGCTTGCACTTATTAACGTGTAATTTATTTTCTCTTTCATAATAGGCCTCAATGTCTTGTTTTAACCGGTGCTCCTAACTCCCGGCCCGCTCTCCTACACTTAGTTCACGCCTTCACCAAAAACGTTGGCTTGATGATCTGTGGCCATGTTCACATGGTAAGCTTTGACTCCTTTCTCTCTCTCATTTTGTTTTATGTTCATGTAAAAATATTAAGCAAATGCTCAAAATGTTCAAGAGTAAAGCGTTCAATAAAAGATCCCGAAGGCTCCACATCAAATGGTTAAATATAACCGAATCTGTCACAAACTGACCTGTAGATATACAATGAAAGCTATACTTGTCACCAGAATCCACCTGGGACCAGACATGATGACTTCATGACCACCTGTGACCTGCCTGCTGAGGCCACTGATCGGTGCAAGATCAGGTGACTGGTTCCAGGAACGTCATCACTTTTGGCCCATATACAAGGAAGACATGGGTTATATCCGTGCTGCCAGTGATATGGGCCAAAAACGATAAAGCCAGAGAAATATAGTCCAAGTATTTTATTTAGTCAATGTGTTTCAAAGTAATTAAGTAACTTCTTATTCAGGAAGGAGTTACCGTACTTAATTACTTTGAAACACGTTGATTAAAATAATGACATGGATCATTTTTCTCTGGCTGTATCCTCCTTGGCCCATGTCACCGGCAGCATGGATTTAACCCATTTTTTCCTGGTATACTATCCTTCACACCATTGCTCCTTAGCAGTTAAATATAAATGCCTTCTCTTTGTTTGCACACAGCTCCAGCCTGGTGAGAGTAGACTTACAATATTCTTGTTACCACTCAGATAAAACCTTATTGCGCGTGTCCCTTTCCAGTTTTTTAATTTTTCACTTCTGGTCCCATAGAGACTACTAGAATATGGGGCAGATTTCAGTGTGTTTTGTTTTTTTTTTCCTCTTCTGCCCTGTCTTCAAGGAATCCCACTGGTAAACCCAGATAAAGCAGACTTTCCAGGCTGAATACACCTTTAAACCTATTTTTTTTTTTTTTTTAGTGTAGGCTTAGTTTTGGAGAATGAATTACAATGTCTGCTTGCGGAATGCGTCGGGCACTGTCATGTTTGGTAATGCCAAAGCTTGACAGCTTGGTGGGGCACTGTGCTAATTGTTAAGGGATGCTTGATCAAAGCTAGTGGGACCCTCTATCTTATGTGTCTAAGGCCCCTTTCACACTGGCGTTTTTTTTGAAAATGCGGCAGATCTGGCAGATTTACCGCATCTTTCGTCTACAGCCGCACTTGCGGCAAGCCCCATGCATTGTCTGTAGGGCTTGTGACAAGTGCGGTTTCGCCGGTTGTGGCAGTTGTCACGAAAAAAAAACGCTGCTGACCGTGTTTTTTTTCGCGGCCACTAGTACAGCATCTGCCGCAACCGGAAAAACCGCACTTGCTGCACCCGACCGCAAGCCCCATAGACAATGCATGGGTCTTGCCTGATCGGTGACGCAAGTGCGGCTGTTAGGCGGAAGATGCGGCAAATCTGCCGTATTTTCAAAAAACGCCTATTTGAAAGCAGTCTTAGGCCCCTTTCACATCAGCGTTTTTTTCAAATCGCGGCAGATGCGGTGAAAAAAACGCATCTGCCGCGATTAACGCATAACGGCTGCACTTGCGGCACAGTTGCGGCAAGCCCCATGCAATGTCTATGGGGCTTGCGGTAAGGGTGCTGCAGATGCGGCAAGTGCGGCTGTGAAAACAAACGCTGCTGACTGTTTTTTTTTTTGCGGCCGCACCTGCCGCAAGTGCCAATACCGCACCTGCCGCACCCTTACCGCAAGCCCCATAGACATTGCATGGGGCTTTCCGCAACTGTGCCACAAGTGTGGCGGTTATGCGTTTAATCGCGGCAGATGCGTTTTTTTCACCACATATGCCGCGATTTGAAAAAAACGCTGATGTGAAAGGGGCCTTAGAAATTATAACCTTACTGTATAATTTTTCTCTAGGGTCCTCGAAGACAAGCTATGAAAGAGCTGCTTACGGACCAGGCCAGGTATCAGAGGTGGCTTATTAAGAACAAAACCAAAGCCTTCTATTCCCCAGTACATGCAGAAGACTTGCGGGACGGAGCACAGTACCTTATGCAGGTGAAATCTTTAGTCACACATTTTATGGCAAAAAACTGACCAGCACATCTTTACAGCGTAAAGCAAGCGTAAACAGGAGAAAGCTGCTATAGCTGGCTACAACTGCATAATATACAAGAAATAGAATCCAGCAACCTCTGTAAGTGCTAAATGTATGAAAACATTGACTGTAATTTGTGTACTGCATTACTGCTATATAAAAAAACTAAAGGTACTTGGCCCACAAATTGGCCAATTCATGAGAGGCTACAGCCATGACGAGGCGTACCTTTCTTTAATGGGACCCTGAATCTAATATTTAGCAAGCGGGCCTCTCCTGGGCTAAAAGTCTACTAATTTTATGAGCAGGTAGCATCCAGCACTTATTAAAAGATAACACTGGTCAACAGCATTTTTGGTGCCAAAGATATTTCATTGAATTTAGGGTAACTTTGGGGTGCTGATTCTGAATATGTCATCAGTTTTGCCAGATTGGCTCAAGTTTTTGAGATTTTTCGTAAAATGTGTAAAAAAAAAAAGACGTTTTTTTGCTACACGTGCATTAACTTTATTGATATTGTCATGAATACAATAAATTTAACAAAGTAAATGTTGATTTTAGTTTATTTTAACTAGTTTTAGAAAGTAATCTTCAAAAATGAACAAGACATGAAAGATAGACATTTAATCGCTGGAAAAGCGCTTTTTATATGATTTCCTTCTATGTGAGCTATTGGGGCAGTCACGCTGTAGACTCCAGCAGTAATCAGCCATCATATGTCTGTCCCATCTGCCTTGGTACCTTTCCTCCATCACCATAATATCCTGATGAAATCCCTCCCCTTGTTCTTCGCTAAAATCTCCAAGGTTTTCTGGAAATCTGTCCAAGTGACTGTGAAGATAATGCAATTTAATGCTCATGTGTACACCCAGATTTCTAAATCTCAATAGCATGTTTTGTACCAGTTCTTCATAATTGTCTGCCTTTTGATTTCCCAAGAAGTTCTTCACTACCAACACAAAACTACACCATGCAGCAGCTTCAATGTCATTCATTTCCTTAGGAAAATTTGAATCTTTAATGAGTTTCCGAATTTGAGGACCATCAAAGATTCCTGCCTTCAGTTTTTCGCTACTAAGACCAGGGAAAGATCTGCAGATGTACATGAAGCAATTACCATCTTTGTCTAATGCCTTGACGAACTGCTTCATTAATCCTAACTTTATGTGAAGTGGTGGTAGAATGATTTTTTCCCTGTCCACCAAAGGTTCGTTCACTATGTTTGATGCTCCTACTGTCAAGGTGTCCCTTGGAGGCCAATTCAGTTTCTCCCAGTGCTGATGTTTTGCTCTACTATCCCACATGCAGATGAAGCAAGGATACTTTGTGTATCCACTTTGCTGTCCAAGTAAAAAGTTGACCATTTTTAAATCAACACATATCAGCCACGAATGTTCATGGTAGCACAGTTTCTCCAAGACCATTTTGACATTTTGGTATTGTTCTGCAAGTTTAGTTGAGTGAGCTACTGGAAGAGATGCACACTGATTGCCATTGTTCAACAAAACACATTTCAAACTCCTTTTAGAACTATCTATGAAAAGCCTCCAGTCTACAGGACGATATACTTGTAAACCCATTTGCAGCATCAGGCCAGGAATATCCTTACTATATACAAGTAGGTCATCTTCACAGAAAAATGGAAGAAGTGCTTCTTCTCTGGTCCTGTAAGATGTAATTTTAGTTCCAGGCGTCAGACAATTTTTTTCACTTAGCCTTGAAGCTAAAAGTTCGGATGATAAAGCGCAGGTGATGTCACAAAGGGGAGGAAGAATCCTGGATCCTCCTCCCCTCTGTGACCGCCCCATTAGATTTCGCTGTGTATTAATATACACTGAAAAATCAAAATAAAATAAAGGCCAATGTATGTAAAATAAATAAGAATGAAATACTTACCCTCCGGTGGCTGTTTGTGCGATCCGGTGCAGAGAGACAGGCAGGTACCAGAACAACAGGGCCTGTCGTGATGTCAGAGTGACTTCCAGGCACTGATTGGCCACTCATTCATATCACATAACCGCGAGCGGCCAATCAGCGCCCGGCACGTCACTCTGACATCACTCTGACAGGTCCTAGCAGGTCAACTCCTGCGGCGGCTCCCAAATACCCGTCGGAGGGTAAGTATTTAATTCTTTATATACATTTGCCTTTATTTAACTTTGATTTCGCAATGTATGTTAATACACTGAGAAATCAAATGGGGGCGGTCACACATGTCACAGAGGGGAGGAGGAGCCAGGATTCTTCCTCCCCTCTGTGAAATCAGATTCAGCAGTGCCCGCCCCTATAGGAAAAAGTGCCGGCATTGCTGCGTAATGAATTGACGTGGTCATTCTTGTTATGCAGGCGCTTTTTCCTATAAAAGCGCGGCATATTTTTACGCAGTGTCTGTACAGCAAAGTGAATTTCCCATTCACTTTGCCGGCAGACAAAAGGCACATTGCGTATTTTTGAGCGTTTTTTTGTGTGCACTTTTCAAAATACGCAATGTGTGAACGCAGCCTTAGGCTGATGTGAGGAGCTCAGGCAAATATGCAGGCAGTCATCACTCCCAACATTATGCTACAAATAAAGGAGCAGCACCTCCAAACACATTTTATGGCTTGTGTACTGTCAAGTATGCAAAAGCCACCAGTTATATTGGTTAATAAATAATGTAATCATGGAGACATAAGAATTCAGGAGACAGAAGCCTCTTGTACCCAGTCTGTATCTACAGAATGTGAATTATGCTTTATTTCTCATAGGCTGCAGGTTTGGGGAGAATGAGACCAAATACTCTTGTTGTTGGCTTTAAGAATAATTGGATTCAGTCAGATATGAAAGATGTCGAAACCTACATTAACTTATTACAGTAAGTATGGGGAATATCTGAGCATATATGTACCGCTTTAATTTTTAGACCTGGCTATAATGTTTCTGGAACTTCGGCAGTCTCAGTGTCACCTTTGCTCTTGTTTTCTTGTCTTGTGCGTCTCTTCTCTTGGCAAGACTCTATATATCCCCCAGTGCTGCATAGCCGGGTTTACATTTGTGCTCTTGGCTGTTTCCACTGATAAAACAAACACAAGTGCGCTATTTATATGAGAGACACCAGAACACAGCCGCGTCTAATACGATCGGCTACACGATCATAGGGAACCAGTGTGAGAAAATATTTACTCGCTTTGGATTGCTGTAGAGTTTCACGATTTTCCGGAGCCATTATATATAGCACAAGGCTCAGCTTTAATATCCACCTTCTCTACGTTATAGATTTTTTTTTCCTGAAGTTGAGTGTAAACAGTTATATAATGGGTTTATGATTGAGCATTGAAAAAAGGCAAAACATTTAAATGGCCTAAAGTGAATGTTTTTCTTGTCACTCAGTCTGAGCTGCTAGTCCTGCTCAGCAGGTTCACATTGTGTGTTCTGCTCTCACAGGCACATTCCTTAAGTCATTTCTTTAAGTGAGTTTCTACTTATAAGAAGAATCTAGCCATAGATGCTCATTTTAAAGGGGTTGTACCAGCTAACCCTCTCCAGCAATCCAATAGACATCAGGGGTATCTCCAGCGATCACCATGTTGTCTCCTATCCTTCGTATAGGTGATTGCTTGTATTTTTGGTACAACCCTTTTAAATGTGTTAGGGTACCTTTACACGCCGCAATATCGGCTGGCAACATGAGGCGATCTAACGTTTTTCATGGTCGCCTCAGATTGCCGATGGCGCCATTACACGCCGCAATTTCGCCCTCAACCTAAGGCGATGTGTCGCCCCGGAAATTGCCTCACCCACAGTGGAACCAATCCGGTCAACTTCCCTCACCGCTTCACACGCCGCAATCCCCAAAGCAATGTGGGCGTACATGTTCAGCGCAGCGAGAACATAGGCATGCCAGATTGGTTTACACCGCACCCCAAACACGCTCATTGGACAACGCAATAGCGTTATGATTGGTCAGCCTGCTCTGGAAGGCTGGCTAATACATGACGCCATTGTCTATCGGAGTTTGTACCAAATACACACTCAAATATGGCGCGCTGTCAACTGACAGCCAATGGGAACACAGTAGCCAACACCAATCATTTCAGACGGGGCACGGACTCCAGCACGCTGTGGCATGCCTACGGGAAATCAATAGGCGACGCAGATTCCATCACTATCACACGCCAAAAGCCGGGAATCTTACCTTCGTGATTGCCTCTGATTTTGGAGCAGTGCTGTGAAATCGGGAACCAGGCGACAGGCGATTTACCGCCAAATTCCCCAAATACACGCAGCAACTGGGAGGCAATTTGATGGCGATAGTTTCAAGGCGACATATCGCCGTCAGGATTCCCAGCAGATATTGCGGCATGTAAAGGTACCCTTAGAGTCATAAGCCTGTGGCTTTCAGTGCCAGACTCTACAGTTTTGCATTGTTTCGGTGCCACCCTGCATTGAAATCCTCTATCAGTTAGCCCAATTCGATAAATAAAATAGTTTTCCAGCTTTTTCTCAGTCTTGTAAGTAATGCCTCAAAGGGGAACTCCAGTGAGAGAAAATGTTTTAGTATAGTTTCTGACCTGCTACATGATGAAGCAGAGCCATACACTGCAGTTCTAGGATCTATAGATTGCTTATAAATTGATAAAATCATACCTGCTCCTCTGTTCTGGTGCCCACCTCAGGGTACCTAAATCTCTGCACGCTCCTCCCCCCCCCTACTAAACAGAAATGCGAGGGTGCGTGAATGTAGGATGATCCTGCAGCTCCCAGCATCCACTTTCCTGACAAAACCTCCTGCTTTTTGCTCTTAAATGAAGCTGCCAGGATGAACATTTTGGGTTCCCTAAGGTGGGGGCCAGAGTAGAGGAGCAGGTATGATTTTATTGAATTATAACAGATCTATAGATCCTACAACTGCAGTGTACAGCTCTGCTTCATCATGTAGCAGGGCAGGGACTGTACTAAAAAGTTTTCTCTCACTGGAGTTCCCTTTAAGAAGACTGCTTATGGTTCGTCAAAAGATTTAAATGAAAAGTCAAACAAGTGCATTATATCATTATATGTACTGTACATGTGCTTTAATATATATGTTCCCCCTTTCTTTACCCTAGTGATGCATTTGATTTCCAGTATGGGGTAGTAGTGATTCGTATGAGAGAAGGCCTAGATATTTCACATCTTCAAGGTCAAGGTAACTATGAATAATGTGATTAAACCAAGGATAAAATAGAGGGATTTTAAGGAGTTTTCCCACAAAGTTAATTTTAAATTGATTTTAATAAATAGATCTTGGAAGAATAATAAGTTCCACAATTGGATGTGTTTAAAATAATGTTCATTACTGAGATGATGTTATATCTATAGGGTGGACCATTTATATGGATGCACCTAAATAAAATGGGAATAGTTGGTGATATGATCTTCCTGTTTGTGGCCCATTAGTATATGGAAGGGGGAAAACTTTTCCAGATGGGTGGTGACCATGGCGGCCATTTTGAAGTCAGCCATATTGGATCCAACTTTATTTTTTTCAATGGGAAGAGGGTCATGTGACACAAACTTATTGAGAATTTCATAAGAAAAACAATGGTGTGCTTGGTTTTAATGTAAATGTATTTCTTGAGTTATTTACAAGTTTATGACCATTAATAAAATGTGTTCAAAGTGCTGCCCATTGTGTTGGATTGTCAATGCAACCCTCTTCTCCCACTCTTGACACAATGATAGCAACACCACAGAAGAAATGCTAGCACAGGCTTCCAGTATCCGTTGTGTCAGATGCTGCACATCTTGTAACTTCACAGCGACAATTGCCTTCAGATGAATGATGAGGCGAACTTTTTTGTGAATGGTGAAGTTAACAAACAAAAGCACCGCTATTGGTCTGACACTAGCCCACAGTGGATAGATCCCTCCAAGACTATTGTAACACAAAAATTAATGGTATGGTATAGTATATGGGGTACAAAGATAGTGGTGCCATTCTTCATCCATGGAAACCTCAATGCCACTAGATATCTGAATCATGTAGCAATTTCAGATGGTCACCACCCATCAGGAAAAGTTTCCCCCCTCCCATACACTAATGTGCTACAAACAGGAAGTTGATATCACCAAACATTTTAGGTGCATCCATATAAATGGCCCACCCTGTATATGTATGTCCCTGCTATGTACTGTGTAATGACCGTGTCTGACCGTGCATGCATGCAATGGCATTTGTCACCAATAGGTTATGGTTGCAGCCAATTAAAGGTTTTGTCATTTGTTGTTGAGCAGGAGTGCTTCTCTTTCCTGCCTTTCAGATTTCTGCTCTGTGCAGAACCATTTGCTTCTGGTGTGAACTGTGTGCTATCCAATGGTACAAGCAGAGCAGCTGTGCCTCGGCAGAGGATAGCGGGGCACTGAAGCTCACCAGTCCCAGTTATCTGGACATGTTCTGTTGGAAAGGGCTAGTAATCCCTACACTCCCTGCCTAGGAGACCAGCCACCTCTAATGGCCTGCTATATCGCAGTAACCGAAGCAACAAGCTATAATCTGACCCCTATAGACACATTTAGTGTGTACTATGACAGATTTTCCAAAGCTGTGATGGGAATGGGGCATTCATCACTCTTGTATATGAAGGTTACACTGTTCAATGACATCAGGATTAAGTGTTTATTTACAGAAATTATCCACAGCGGATTAGGATATGTAGAGTTCTTGTATCATTCTATAAAACGGCTGTTAAGAATCCCACTTGCCATATACCATCAGGTACCAGTATTTTGGAAAGTTTCTTGAATCACCTATTTATTAATAACTTGTAGGATAAATCACAGTTGAGAAATAAGAGAAAAATTAAACCAAATGCCATCCCTATTAAAGTTCTGTTTCTGAAATTCTGGTCTTGGTTTCCCCCTGTCACTTTCACTCAATGTTAAATACTGTGGATGTCTCGTAGCTGAGACAATCTCCCACCCCTGGAATATCATAGTATTTCTGACTTGCTCATATTGCTGCTGGAAAGTACTTGATAAATGAATAGGGACAAATGAAACTTTCCACTGACTTGAATGACATGACATGAAAAGACAGGAATATCATGATGAGGATGCCAGAGGAAGGTGTGACAGGACATGCTGATATAGAAGGGGGTTTCACCCTCACCCTCCTCTTGTAACAGGCGTATGACAGAAACCGGGGGGTCCTCGTTATACAGTCAGGGTGAAGTGGGCTGACAATAACTTTGCTGACCGATAGCACAAATGTTAAATGTTGCCTTCTCTCTCACAAGCGGTGAGGATTTTTAGACAATGGAAGGAATGTATGACGTAGCCCCGATATGCATCCACCCTTTCACAACCACGTCTGCTTGTTCTAAACATGCATATGTTTTGGCTTCTATCCTTCTTGTTTATATGAAATTATCATCCTTTCTAGTTAAATGCCCTGTCAGCAGGTATTTAGACTCCAAGGTAACATCATCACAGTAAAGTGCCTGTAGTAATGATTACAAATCCATGTCCCCATTGTCTCATAATCTGCACATTCTTAAGCAAATAAGTATGAAAGTGAATAGCTTGGTCTGCACTTACAGGTCTTCAGAGTTTTTCTCCCCTGGCACCAGTTACCGGCCAGTGAATGACAGGTCATCCTTCCCTGTGACAAGCTCACCCAGTTGACATCTTACGCAGGCGCTGTCATTTCTTGGGCAGTTTATGGCACATATGGATAGTCCGGCTCTCGCAGTGTCAGTAAGTCATTAATGCGCCGGCATTGCAACCTGAAAGACCGTATCTGCGCAAGATGATGGCTGGGAAAACTACTAGTGAATCGCTAGCAGAAGGGCAGCACTGGAAGGAAAAAGACACTGAAGAAGCCAGAGAGCTGTAAGTTCAGCCCAAGTACCAGTACTTACAAGCTCATTTACGTAAGAATTTGCCAATGGCTTACAAGACAATGGAGACAAGAACTTGTTATATAAAGGTATGTATGTAAATCATCATTACGGATACTGTCCTGTAGTAACGTTGCTTTAAGGTGTGAAAACCTTCGGACAGTTTCCATTTAACACTTCATACCAAATGTAACACTTCATATGTTCTACAGTAGATATGTTGTATATTTATTGTTAGACATTGAAGTATTAACTAAAAGCTTGGACATGAGATAATTTTCTCAAGTTTTACAAGTATTGTCTGATCTTTCATTTATATTTCCTATTATCAAACATGGGAATCAGAGGGGGGCCTTATGTACCCTGTATATGCCAGAACTGCTAACCGTAATTGTTCTGCCTTAGTCAAAAAATCATTGGAGTTATATGGAATATTATATTTACCCTTTTTAAGTCCCACCACAGAGACAATTCCTGTTTGGCTTTAGTAAAATCAAGTGTCTGTAGGGAACTGGGGTTGTCTAAGTGCATGAACTGCTTTAGGGTGTTGTCCAGTGAAAGTGAGTTACCATCTATTCATAGCATAGGTGATAACTTGCTGATCAATGGGAGCCAACCAATGGGACCTGCACTGTCTGGCAAATCTAGGTATTTTTATCACTAATTGAAAACTTTTTATCCCCATTACAAGAAGGCATTACAGGTCAGCAGCAAACCTCTCTGGGGCAGCTGTTAAAGCCGATTGCAATTCTCAGTAACCTTGGAATAGGAATTGAGTGGAACAGCTATCAAACATGCACACTGCTGCTCCAATGTAATGGGGATAAAGGTTTCTCATTTGCTGATCAGAGCAGGTTCCAATCAACCAAGTATCATCTATCCAGTATATAGGTAATAGTGTGTTCTTACCAGCAACTCATTTAAAGAAGCATGCAAATCAAAATTTGTATTCATTTAATATATTACAGTCATCATATTATATTGTACTGTGTACTTAAAATTGCCATTTTGTCCTTCTACCCAGTTAATTCTTCTCTTTTCAATTAGGACTACAACATCACATGATTAAAAACAGACTAGCAAAATCCTTCTAAACTCTGTAGAAACAGGAAGTCTTTTACTGCATCACTGCAAAAGTCAGTGGCAGGGGTAGGAGGGAGCAGCTGGGTCAGGAGTTGGAGTACAGAATTCTCTGTTTCCTGCATGAGTCAACTGTTTCTAAATACTGCAAAGAAAAGAGAACACTTAACTGGGTAGAAAAGCAAAATGAGCGATTGTAGGTACTCAGTGCCATATAATATGATTATTGCATTCTATTAAGAGGATACACACTTTGATGGGAGTGCTCTTTTAAAGAGGACCTTTCACCCCCCCCCCCGGTGCTATGCTAACTGAACGCAGCACTGAATGCAGCTTGTCTCCTGCTTTCAGCGAAGGGGTCCCCCATGTCTCTAACCGCCTCCCCCCTGTAAGTTGTTAAAAAGACTTTATAAAGTGTATAGATAAGGAGTCCTGAGGGACTTACTCAGTAATGAGTCATCGTTGTTACTGGTGTCCTCCCCACCTCCAGCCCTCAGCAATGACACATACAGGAGGCTGAACAAGAGAGGGCTGGAGGTGGCACAGAGAGGGCTGGAGGCGAGGAGGACATCAGCAACAGTGATGACTCATTACTGAGTAAGTCCCTCCCGACTCCTTATCTGTACACTTTATAAAGTCTTTCTAATGGTTTACAGGAGAGCTAGAGACATGGGGGGCTCCTTCCCTGAATGCAGCAGACATGCTGCATTCAGTTAGCATAGCACCAGTTGGGGTGACAGGTCCTCTTTAAATATCCTTAAAGTGTAAATGTCATTTCATTGAGAAAAATAAACTGCACTGGTTGTTAATGAAGGGTCATATAGCAGCTAAGATTATGCTTTTTTGTATATATGACTTACCGTATATACTCGTGTATAAGCCGACCCGTGTATAAGCCCCCTACTTTTGCCCCCAAAAACTGGGAAAACGTATTTACTCGCGTATAAGCCAAGGGTGGACCCCAGCACAGGTATACAACCCCCAGCAGTGGGGTATACAGCCCCCAGCAGTGTGGTATACAGGCCCTCCCAGTGGTATACAGGCCCCAGTAGTATGGTATACAGCCCCCAGCAGTAAGGTATACAGGTCCCCCCAGTGGTATACAGTCCCCAGCAGTGAGGTATACAGGCCCCTGCAGTATGGTGTACAGCAGGCCCCCAGTAGTGTACAGCAGGCCCCCCGTAGTATATAGCAGGCCCCAAGTAGTATACAGCAGGCGAGTGCCGGCAGGAGGGGGCTGTATCAGATAGTGCACTGCTCCCCCAGCTGCGGGATGCAGTGCACTATGTGATGCAGCCCTTCTCCTGCTGGCACTCGCCCCCCACACTGTGCAGAGCCCCCCCCGCTGCATTAACTTACCATCCAGCGTCTTCATCACCGCGGGCCCTCGCGTCCATCCTCGCGCACTGTGTTCCTGGTCTCATGTGACCCGGCGGTCGCAGTGGGATGACGTCATCACGCCGGGTCATGTGAGACCCGAACACAGCGAGCAAGGACTGGAGGACCCGCGGTGATGAAGACGCTGGAGGGTAAGAGAGTGCAGCGGGGGGGGCTCTGCACAGTATGGGGGTGAGTGCCAGCAGGAGGGGGGCTGCTTATATACTACCACTGGGGCTGTATGCACGGCTCCCTCTGCCGCTGTGATGGGTGGGGGGAGCCGTGCATATCTAATGAGCGGCACCACGTGACGGGCCGCTCAGTCAGTAGCCTCCCCAGCACCCGGACACAGCCCCCACATACCGTATTGACCTGTGTATAAACCGAGGGGGACTTTTCAGCCCAATTTTTGGGCTGAAAAACTCGGCTTATACACGAGTATATACGGTATTTTCTCACGTGTTTCTGTGCTCTGTTAAAAATTGTGTTTCATGGTTTTGTGGGTGTGGCCAGCAGCTGATAAGTGAGCAGTGCAATGTGCAAGCAGAAAATGGGAGAACAGATTGTGAGCTGTGTGGGGAGCCAACAGACAAGGGGTTAACGGAGATTGTGACTGAGCAGTGTGGAGCCAGATGACAGATGAGAGAAGCTTGTGCCAAGGACAGAGGAGTTTACACTGATCTTGACATTCTAACATTGCTCAGCAAATGTGCTGTAATCCGATACATTGTTTCTTCACTAGCTGCAGTCAGCAGTGTAGGCCACACCCCCTTTATCCTTATATGGATACATGCCTCGTATTCACTGATGACGGATCTAATTGATAATGATCATGTCTGCTTCACACACAGTCTAGTGGGGACACCTTTGTGAATGTTTATAAATGATTTTCAATCAGAATTTTATAATGAAGTATATTTGAAAGTTTACTAAAATCATTTGCTCTATAGTATTATTAAATAAAAATTTAAACAGCGGTTACGTCTTAAATGGCACAAAACACAAGTGTCAAAATAATACAATTGGCGGTGAAACGAATACTGTGTCTCTTAACATCACCATTACCTCCGTTATAACGTTCTTTCATGGTAATTTATATCACTCTAAACGCCACGTTGATAAGATTTCTATTAAATGAAAAGGCAAATCTGGTACACTCTCTTGCTTGCACGAAACCTGAGCAGGATTCAAAGGTTGTTAAGCAAAAAAAAAAATCACATTTGAGGAGAAAATGTGTGCAAGAAATCTGCAATAACAAAGACCCGGGACCTAAAGAACCCCACATCATACTAATGTTGGCCAAACGCCCCCTTGGTTTTGATAGGATTTGACAACCATTGAATTTATGTTGAGACCTCACGACTTTTCCCCTTTGGATGATGTCTGGTGAGTGATTAGATTTTCTACAGACAATACTTTGTTCCTCCAGCAGCAGCTGTCTGATAGAGAAATCAGGAGAGATGGGTAACGATTGTTCAGCTGATGGCTCTCCATTATGTATGAGGTTTAATGGTTCGCTATGAATTTGTTGGTAGTTATAGCCATCAATAAATACTCAACCCACTTCCAGTGGATATCAGATTAGCCAACAGAAGTGGCAGAGGTATATTACTTGTGTTTTTGTGTATTTCTATTCTTTTAAAGCATAATCCCTGACAGATTTGTTCTCAAGGGAAAACAACAGCAATGAGATTAATGGGTTCAAAATACATAAATTCTCCTGTAATGCGACACTATGTGATGTGAACAGGGCCATGTTCATGTGGGAAGTTTGTAGTTTTGGATCCTTCTTCCTTATTTCTTGGCGCAGTTTCTGATTATCGCTCAGGTTTTTGGTGACTTGTGAATTTTCATCCAAGGCGCTGGTAGTGGAGTCTGGACAGGCAGATATTTAAGCTGTTTAAAGAGAAGGCATTAATACACGTTTGTACATACATCTATTCACTTATATAGCACTATTAATTCCATCGCGCTTTAAATACATCAGTATAAAATACATCAGTTCTATATTGTTCAGCTTTGTGGCATTTTCCTTTTTATTCCTGGCAATTGCATCTCGGCTGGGAATGCTTTACGAGCAGCTGCACCAGTGACTTATTTATAGATGAATGAAATACCACAGGAAAGACTCGTTTCCGGCTCCAATAGCTATTGTGTTTGTTTTTTAAAAAAAAACTGCAATGACTGTTTTATGGGTGTAATATCATGTAAGGTTTTCCCTATCACTATCATTGTCTGATCAGGACTGTGGTTGCATTTCCAGGAAGAATGCTATTAATGGCTCATTAATTATTCTTGTTCCTTTTTGTCTCTTAAACGGAGGCCTATGTTACTAACAGCAGGACGTGCGATTACACGTTTCCAGACTGCTCCATTATCCTTTTTATTGTCTTATTGTTCTGCTGCCCCCATTGTGAAGACATTCCTAAGAAGTCTGCTTAAGAAATGCCCTAGAAGTTTGGTCTGGCATAGTGCAGACTTGAAGGTGTTATCCGTGACTTTTTTTTTTATTCCCTGATGTGCACAATGATGATCTTTCCCAACTTAGGCAGTGATTCTCGTCACAGCTTTTTTTTATTTTTTATTTTTTACTTTTTGTCAACGGGGCGTCACTGCCAATGTCATGGCGCCAGCTCCCGCAGTTAGGTAGCAGGCAGGTAAGGCTGGCTTCACACTATGGTTTTGTTCCTGTTCGTTGGATCCTGTTTTTTGCAGGATCCAACGAACAGGAACGGACAGCACTGGATTGGCACCTCCAGATGCTATTTCTGTGTCTGGTCCGGTATCCATACACAGAAAGAGCAGCGGGGAGCCGAGCCCGCTGTCAGCGCTGTGTAATATCACTTTAGCAGTGTATCTATATACACTGCTAAAGTGATATTAAATAAAGGGATGATTAAAAATAAAAAATAATAAATCCTCACCTTCCAGCGACCACAAGTGTCCCACGCTGACTACAGCTCTCCCGGTCGTTCAAGTACCTTGCATGATGTCACTGGGAGGGGCGGGGCAACCCAATCACATGACCACATTAGCAAATCTGATATAGTCATGTGATCAGCTTGCCGCGCCCCTCCCGGTGACATCATGCAAGGTCCTTAAGCTTTGTATTCAGGACACTGTCGCCGGACAGGTGAGAATGTATTTTTTATTTTAATCATCCCTTTATTTAATATCACTTTAGCAGTGTATATAGATACACTGCTAAAGTAATATTACACAGATGTACTATGGGTACAGAGCAGCGCTCCTGTTCTGCGCATGCTCTGTACCCTGGAACCGGATCTGGGAAACGCTTCTGTTGTTTCCCGGATCCGGTGCCATAGGCCCCATGCTAAGTGTGCCAGACAGGACAGGATTAGTTTCTTTTCAGTTATGTTACTGGAGCCCATAAACGATGCAGGCATCATTTTTGGGACCGGTGATAAACAGGACAGAAAGGAATCCTGCATCGGATTCACAAAACCGGATGGCCAAATAGAGCCAATCCGGCACCATAGAGATATATGGGGGCCAAAAATGATCCTGTTCGTTTCAAATACGAACAGAACAGAATGGTAAAAAAAACTTAGTGTGAAGTCAACCTAACTATTTACGGGGCGTCACTGCCAAGATCATGCCCAGTGATAGAGTGGAAAAGAAGGAACTGCTCTGCCGATGTGACGTGACAGGAGAATTGCCTGCAGGAGCTGTGTGTGACCATCCTGAGCCAGGAGAGATTGTTGCAGGGCAGATCAGGCAATTTCTACATTCCAGCGAGTAAGTTCCATAGCCCCATAAGGGCAAAAAAACATAAGTCACAGGTTAGCACATCAGTATTTTAGTAGTGACTTGGGTGCAGCACTGTCAAAAAAGCACATGCTGATATCAATAACATTTCCATAAAGCACTCTAGACTGTAATAAAGTAGTTTTATATTTAATGGGTTTTGTGTTTTGAAGAAGGGAGAATAATTTGATTCTCCCTAAATGTAATTATAGTGTGAAATATAGCATCCTCAAATCCACTGCTATCTAGTTATTATTGGTAAAGGGTCACACTGAGCATATCTCACTTACACACAACCTTTTGTAGAGCTGCAAATTTCTAAAATTGATAAATAGTTACGTGCAAGAGTCAGAAAAAACTTGTAGGAGTTCAGTGAGCAGTCCTTCTTAGGATTGTGATTGATGGCTGCCTGTGTATGTACGGTCATAGAGAAAGCTGTCAACTACTACGTAGTAACACCCACCGGACTCCTAAGTATAGGATGAGGAGGGGTCTAAATGAATAAATTACACATTGTACTGACTCTTCTTCTACATAATTACATATCCCTCGTATTAGCTTTCTGCACTATATGTATGGAAAGCCTAAACATTCACTTTAAAGAGTTTCAATTTAGGCATTTATACTTAGGGAAGAATAAATGCAGGACTAGAAACCTAAAGGTTCAATGTTTTCCATTGGTTCTTAAATTACTAATTTTAATCCTGTTCATTGTGTTATCTAAAACGTAAACGCTGTAAAACTTTTTATTCAGTATTCTACGAATTCAACAAGAAAAATAAATAATTCAGTTCACTGTTCCAATCTCTCATCTCAGCTCAGATATCAGTCCTGCCACGACAAGTTTGGATAAAGGAAAAAATTTAATCTAGCTCAAAACACGTGAATTTTTCTTTTAATTACATTAAAAGTGCACTACAGAAACAGTCCAAGGTGAGCGTGACCAATGACATGACATGAGCCACGCTCCCCATGCACTGATGTTTCTGTAATGCACCTTTGCGCCGGATTAAATTTTTTGTTTATCCTATTAATTTTTTCTCACTCATTTAGTTTTAGCAATTTCTCCTCCTTTTTGTTCAGTTTCCCTTAGTACCCAGCTTTCCCAATTTCTGATATCCCTTTTTCCCAGACTCCCACTCTTAGGCTGGTGGCACGGAGCGTGTTTGATGCAAGAGAGTGATGTGAGTGTGGTGCGTGCGCATGGCTGTATGCATGTGAGTGTGCTGTGTGAGTGTGTGGTGCGTGTCAGTGTGATGCTGTCTGCGGTCCTGAAGCATACTTCAGGATCGCGGACAGCATTTACCGGTGTATTCAAACCCAGCTGCTGTCAAGCAGCGTTGTTTGAATTTGGTTACTGTGACAGCAATCAGCTGTCACTGCTGTGAAAGCAGCGGTGACAGCTGAAGTGTTACTTTATCATGGCAGCGGCAGTGAATTGCCGGGTTGCCGGCGCATTACTTCAGAACCCTGGACAGCAATTGACACATCATTTAACCTTTCAGCTGTCACCGCTGCTTTCAAAGTGGTGACAACTGAATGCTTAATGTATCGGCAACCCGGCAATTACTTTATCATGGAAGCTGCATTGAACTAACCCTTCAGCTGTTGCCTCTGCTTTCACAGCGGTGACAGCTGATTGGTTACTGTGCTGACAACCCGGCATATTCAAACAACACTGCTTGACAGCAGGGCTTGAATACACTGGTAAAAAGCAAACGTGCGACTATCGCACAGTGTGCTGTATAAGTGCGAGATTTTCTCGCACCCATGTACTTATAATGGCCACTCGCGTGGGGAAATTGCGTTCAATCGCAGCATGCTGCAATTAAACTCACATTTCCCTCACAATGCGACTTTAGTGCATTGAATACGTAGATGGGACCAGTATCACTTACTGATACTAGTCCGAGTGCAGTGCGAGTCACACTGATAGTGTGCCTCCAGCCTCAATGAGGATTTGGTAGCCAAAGTAACTAGTCTCTCCAATATAAGAGCTTTTCATCATCTGTGCCATGCTATTCTAATCATATGACCTGAATCATCCTTTTACAGGGATTCCCTCTTATATGCTGTGTCCAACCTTCTGAGAACAAATATTTTACGTATTACTGCCTATTATTTTGATGACCTTATGGACGGGATGATTGATTTGCAGGACTCTAGTCCATCGGCCAGTTCATTAATCTCTGGCCGCTGGGTGAGTGGCTCGCCAATCTCTTACCGTCAAGATTCCCGATGCTGCAGGTAATAAGCCAGACTGGTGTGACATCATCATTGCAGCATGATGCATGTATGACATCACACCAACCCTGGAAAAAAAAAAAAAAAAATGCTCTGGCATTTCCAGGAGGTTTGATATTCACAAGCCTCCCATGGAACAGCCAAAGACTACTGACCTGGCTGAATTCCTGGAGTCCCGCAAATCAATCTGCCCTTAACTAGTTATATCTTTATATTTTATGTCTTCTTTTAGTGTAATATCTGGTTTTTACTTTAGACTTTTTATTGTAATTCTTGTTTTAGCTAATTCTTTAAAGGGATCCTGTCACCTCCAGAACGCCTCCTAAGCTACCAAAACATGTTCCTGCAGCATATTATCACTAATCTAACACTCCTTTTGTCTCCTAAAAGCATCCTGTGAAAGTGCATAAAAACGTTTTAATACTTACTCATTAGTGATTATAATTAGCAGGGGCTATATTCTTTAGTCCCCAGGGCGTGTTGTTTTGCAGGCTCCAGGATCCACCCTCTCTCTGTCTTTACTGCTTTGCTTGTATAGGCTTTGCCTTCCCCCCTCTCTGTCACTCACAGAATGCAAATCATTAGTCCTGCCTTCAGCTCCATCACAGCAGAAGCTGCACAGAGAGGGCTGGATCATTCAGGCTGCAAAACACACCCTAAGGGCTAAATGATAAAGCCCCTGCTAATTAGAATCACTAATGAGTAATTATAAAATCGTTTTTATGCACTTTCACAGGATACTTTTAGGAAAAGGAGTGTGAGATTAGTGATAGGATGCTGCAGGGACATATTTTGGTAGCTTAGGAGGCGTTTTGGAAGTGACAGGATCCCTTTAATGATGTCCTGGGCCACTATACTGCTACTTTTAGAGCTCATGATGTATATTGTGCAGCCAATGACAAGGTTCCATTGTGCCTGATGAATACACCAGTCTAGTGTTGAAACGTGTTGTATGGACATACTGCCTCTAACTTTATGACTGTTGTCTTTTTTTTTGTTTGTTTTATACTTTTGAGTAACTATGTAACAGTAATATACCACTTTAGTCCATATCTTGCTGGACCCAGTTTGTTTTTTCATCTGAATTTGTCTAGACATGCCCAAGGCGCAGTATTTTTCTAATGATGTCTTGATGAATACTTAATAATGGATGATGGAATAATTCTTCAACTCCTTGCTCAGCGTTTAGTATATACGAGCACACCATATGGATCATTGCGACCATTCTCTTTCACTTTACTCTTTGCTCTGTCGCAGAATGACTCTTTAATTGAAATCTTAATTGCCACAAATCTCTTTAGCTTGTCTGAGTGGAAATGAAAAAATCAATACAATGTGGTCAATAGCAGCCCGAGTCTATGGAGGTCAGAATGGCTTCAGAACCCAATGGCCCAGATTTTATTCCAAATTTCCTCCAAGTTGACCATCTGCTGAGCTTTCTGCTGGGGGTAGCAATGTGTAAACCTGGAAAGGTTAAGCTACTAGTAAAAGATTTCCGATTGCTGTTGTAAACACTTTTCACCAGGAATTCAGAGAATCTCTGTCTTTAAATACTTTGTTTCTTCTCTCTTTCAGAGGAATTGCTGTCTTCACAAGAGAAGTCTCCTGGCACCAAAGACATCGTCGTAAATGTAGACTATAGTAAAAAGGCCGAAGCAGAGTCTTCAAGGCCCTTCTCCAGAAAAGGTACAAGCAGAACTAGCACTAGGTTAGGCTTTCTTTCCTTTAGACTGATACAAATGTCTGGGGATCTAAAGTGGAAAATGAGTGGGTACCCAGATAGTACAGCAAGAAATTCACACATAAAACAGGGCAATAGGTAAGAAGGTAAAAGAATTGACCTTAAACCAAATTAGAAATGTCTAAAACATTACTCATTTGTTAGTATTTTCTATGTATGAGAGAAATACTTGATTATTTTTATCAGGGTGTGACAAAAGTTTTGTCCGGGTGTAATCCGTTATTTCTCATACCTGGAGAGAGTTTCTCCACTTTCTCCTGTGTGACAGTCTATATAATTTGATCAGCACCCGGAAGAGATCGGAGTGCGGTCCGATTTTCCCGGATCCCTAGACTTGCCGTGACAATTTAGATTGGATGCTCTGATCAAAATGATACGTATGTCTGTGACTTTCACATGCTTGTGACCGGCCCTATAGCACATGTAGTTGCGACAGTCTGTGAAAACCACTGATGGCTCTACGAGGACTTCTGGCGTCTGAATGAGCCCTAAGGCTTCCTCCCCTTACTGGATTTAATTAAAGGGACAATCCTCTTGTTGCAATACAGAATTAGTGAGAAAGTGCAATTTAATCCACAACCGGAGAAAAACAAGTGCTTGCTGGCAGATCAGTAGTCATACATTTGGGTCAGAGCACTTTTTTAATCATACTGGGTCTGTGGCTTAGTGACATTTCTCAGTACTTAGATGTGTGTGGTTGTGTGTGTTTTGTGGTCTATTTTGTTTTATTTCCTGTGAATAATTAGTTTTGTTTTATGTTTTTTTTGTTTTGTTTTTGTGTTTTATTATTTTCCATCATCTTGTAATATAATGTTTCATGTTTCTTTCTAAATAATATCCAGATGAAGAAGACGATGGAAAGACACAACCTACACAACCTCTGTTGAAAAAGGCAGGCATTCACCGTTTTTGTTTTCGTTCTATCCTCATTTCATCTTTGGTTCTTTTTCATCTTTCCTCCTTTTTTGTAGTCTTGTTTCTTTCACCCCTTCTTTCCTTCCCTGTCTGTAAAATCCTGTAGACTAGAATACATCTGATGCTTAATAACAAAAAGGAGTGTTTTCCCACAAGTGACATTGCTTACCTTTCCATTAGATAGCTGATAAATGCTTGACCCCTACCAATCGGTAAAGCAGGGCGCTACGTCTTTACCATTATTATCCTAATCCACTTTTCACCATTGTTCTACACAGACTGTGGGTGAGTGTTTGGGTTTGGTGGAGGCCTCGGTGCCATGGCATTTAAATATTTATTACCTATCAAGGGGTCGGTGATTAATGCCATTTCTGTGAAAACATCTTTGTGGGAAGTCAAAATAAAAATCTCTGGAATTAATTATTGTGAGCTCTTACACTTTATTTTCTCTTCTTTTTCCAGGTTGTAGTTTTCGTCTTCTCTTTATATCTATTCTGTGACTTTCTTTTAGACAATACTCCTGATTTCTCATGGGATTTGCTTTGTGTCACTTATGCTATAAACAAGTTAAACGTTCTATCCTTTACATAATTCATACGTGTGAAAACTAATGTGGAGATTCTACACGTGAACAGTACAAAATCTGTATATGGCAGTTTGACAGGCAATTCTCCCTGACTGCGATTATAAAAACAACATTGTAGTGTAGCTCTGGGCTTAAAGGCATTTATACAGTATTAGAAAACCGTGCTGCACCTGTAGTGTGTGATATTACAGCATAGCCTCACTCTTCATTGGAGCAGAGCTGTAATACACACACAATAACCACCAAGCATCATCGACCATGTGCAAGGCATAAGCATTGTATACAACCCCTTCAAAGGTAAACTATCACCCCTTTTGGGCCACCTAATTTGAAAGCAGCATAATGTAAAGAATCATAGAATGGTGGAGTTGGAAAGGACGTCTTGGGTCATCTTGGCCAACCCCCTGCTCAAAGCAGGATCACTAAATCATCCCAGACAGATGTCTGTCCAGCCTCTGTTTGAAGACTTCCATTGAAGGAGAACTCGTCATCTCTTGTGGCTGCCTGTTCCACTCGTTGATCACTCTCATTGTCAAACAGTTTTTTCTAATATCTAATGTGTCTCCTCCCATTCAGTTTCATCCCATTGCTTCTACTCTTTCCTTGTGCAAATCAGAATAAAGCTGATCCCTCTACAGCGTGACAGCCCTTGAGATATTTGTACACAGCTATTAAGCCTTCTTTCAGTTTTCTTTTTAACAAGCTAAACATTTCCAAATCCTGCAACCTTTCCTCATAGGACAAGGTTTGCAGACCGGTAATCCATCTAGTCGCTCTTCTCTGAACTTGCTCAAGTTAATTGATGCCTTTTTTTTTAAATTGTGGTTCCCAGACCTGGACACAGTATTCCAGATGAGGTCTGACCAAAGGAGTAGAGGGTGATAATATCTTCACATGATGTAGACTGTATGCTTCTTATAGATTATCCAGCAATATTTTATAAGCAGAAGATTGTCATTAGAGGACTAATAAACCTGTTGTCATCTAGTCCATTATATGCTGCCTATGCACAGAGTACCTAGAAATCTGCCACTCAGTAGTATGGGGGCACGGAGATACAGAGCGCAGAACTGCTAGACCTTCAGCTACAGGGATAATGCCAAAACTGCATCAGGAATCCAGGTCTCTGCCCCTGCATCCTCCTGCTCTCACATGAAAATGCAAATACCCAATGATTACTCTTGGGTATTAATTTGGAAAACTTTTGAAGTTGTTTGTAATAAAGGCAGTGTTTTTTTTTTTTTTTTTTTCTTTCACAACAGTGCTAGTGATAATTTGTGATCACTCACCCAAAATCTTGTTTAAGGTTACATCCACTTTAAAAACCTGTAGAAACTATAGATATAAATCTGTGCTGTGTGTTAGGCGGCCGTCACACGCGTCAATTTCTTGAACGATATAGTTTAAGCGATCTGCTTTTTGATCGCTAAGCGATATCGTCTGTGCGTCGCTGCGTGTAATCAAGCGATTTTACAATGTACAATCGCTTGATTGTGTGATCGCAGATTTGTGAGCAGGACCTCAAATCAAGCGATCATCGCTTGATCAATCTGCATCATCGTGGTGTGTGACACCACGATGAACGATCTCCCAGCGGCAGAGCCTATGCTGGCAGATGGTATCTATGGTAAACGTCGGGTTACTAAGCGCCGCGCGGCGCCTAGTAACCCGATGTGTACCATAGTTACCAGCGATCTCGCTGCTCCACATCGCTGGTGAGTCTGCCTGTGTGACAGCTCACCAACGATGTGAACGATATTGTTAGCGATTGCGCGTGCATGTGATCGCTAACGATATCGCTCACAAGATTGAAGCGTGTGACGCCCGCCTTAGTTACTGCACAGAGATTTCGCAATATATTGATACACTGGAGAATTTTTTCGTCCCCAAATTCTGACTGAATATCCACAGTATATCCACTACATGTGAACATGCTCTAAGAATTACACATTCTAGTGCTAGTGTGGTGCCTGATAATGTGGGATCAGATAGATAATCAGCTAATGGGCTATCAGTAACCAATAGGTACATATGTTACTCTATCAGATCTATACGTTATATTGACATTGTGGTTTTGAGCAGCCTTTTACAGCAGTTCCACCCTAAAAGATGCCTGAAAAATTACTCAAAAAATGTTTGAAAGACTCTTTATATTCATTTCTATTATGGAACCACTTTACTGTTCATATGTCCTCTGATTTTTTTTCTAAATGGAAATCACTCCAAAGGAGACACTGTCCAATCAGAAGACAGCAAAAACTGTCACCGAAAAATACTTTCTAAAGCAGGACAGGAAATAAAGTACCTTTTCATGAGGGTTCTGGCTGAAACCTGGATGAAGAAGTGCTGCAAGACTGCTGCAATGAACATGATGCACAGCAATGTAAAAACAACATTGCCATGCAGATGTTCAGGCTTCTGTTACCTCTTTTAACCTCTTGAAGGTTCATAAATCTTCAAGCTTTTAAAAGAACTAACATGCTCCTTCAGTTTGGAAGCTGTCCGCATTTTATTGTTCAAGTAAGGGTGGAAACACACTGGCGAGTGCAAAAAACGGTCCGATTAATGGATCCGAGAGTTGGACGAGTGTCATCCGACTTTTGGTCAGTCTAGCTTCCGTGTGTTGTCCGAGTGCAATCCGTTTTTTTACTCAGCAGCTATTTTCTGTATTGGCATTTACAGGAACATTTTTTACAGTTGTCTAAGCTACAGAATGTTAATGTATCCATTAAAAATCGCATCTTACTCAGATGGTCCATGTGCGGTCCGAGTGTGGTACATCTTTTTTGTTGGACCCATAGACTTGCATTGGTGAGTCTCATCCGACACTCAGTTGCAACATGCTGCGATAGTATGAGACTCCTCATCCATGAATCGGACGAGAAAAAAACGTCCGACACTCGGAAATGTGCTCTCGGACATTGACTAACATTGGTCCGACTGCAATGCGATTTTTTTTTTTTTTTTTTTTACTCGCATTGTAGTCGTCAGAGTTTCACGCCAGCCCTAAGAGGAAAAAGACTTGCTGTCTCAGAAGAAGGATGCATTCACCTACCCTTGTTGTAATAACCACTCTTTATGTAGTTAGGTTTGAATATTAGTTGATACCGTACATCTGATTGATCGCCCTTCTAAAGTGGAAAATGATTAATAATTCAGATGATTAAGTATTTTTTGCTTCTTTCTAGACTCCAAAGGTCAAGGCGTAGCTCTGAACACTGCAGACCAGAGACTTCTGGATGCCAGCTTACAATTTCAAAAGAAGCAAGGCAAAAGCACAGTCGATGTGTGGTGGCTGTTTGATGATGGAGGTAAGGCCATCGGGACTGATCTGGCTTTGATACAAGTGTGACCTATATGTGCAAAAATCAGAACTATTATTGTCAGGGTAATATTGTCACTAGGATGGGATCGCTGTTTATTTTAAAGAAACCATGTCAGCAAGTCTAAAGTGGACATGTCTGCTCTTGATTTATTCCTGCTGCTTCCCTGCATATTCCTTTATAAAAAATTCACCTTTCAATTCATAAGATATGAGCTATTTTATTTAGTGATATTTTTCATGGTCTTTACCAATAATTAGAAATCGACTGGCAACACCTATGTGTGAAGGTGCTAGCTAGAGAAACTCTGCTGCACACTAAACACTACGAGAAATGTGAACTAGCGTAATGGCAAATTAATGAATAGCAAGGCTATGTGTACAGCTGAGGTAAATAAGGAAAATACATGGCAGAAACTGCTACACATTATAGAGAAAACTTAGCTTAAGCACTGGCCATTGCGTAAGAGCCCGATAACCGCGCCAAGGTGTTTCTCATCTTATCAGGTCCTAAGCTTATGCCTCTACAGTCAATTTCTAATTATTACTATTACTATATTTTTCTGACTGTGCACCCTTCCCCCCGCTCTGTAGCCAATGCTATGTCCCCTTCTTACCGTAGCCAGGTCTTTACCAAGACTGCCATGCTCAAAGAATCTCTGGGGCATGTATTTATGCGGCTCTGCATTATTAAATTGTGAGCAGTGCCCCTTGATAAAGACCATAAAAATCAGCACTAAATAAAAAGGCCCCTAAATCTGGAACCATATAATGGATTTTAAAAAAGGAATACCCAGGGGAGCAGCAGGATTAATAAAAGAGTAAAAGCTGGCCTGGTGACGACAGGCTAATCAAGGTTATGTACCTTGCATTGTGAGCTCAGGAGAACCTGGTTTTGACCTTGTGATGGGTTAATATGGTTTACGTTCTGTGCATTGCGAGCTCTGTAAGCCTTTCTTGTGGTTCATGATACAATGCATCTATTATAATTGTATAACTGTTTCTGTTCCTGCCCCTATAATAACATCTCTGGGCCAGCTGGGAGCGTGGCCCACACTCTTGTCTTTAGTACTCAGCAGGCTCTGTACATCTTGGCTTTGGAACAAATGGTAAGAGCTGGTCCTGTAGGGAAGGTATCTGCTGCTGATCACTATTTGGTTTGTGTACGGCTTCAGCTGCTGGACAGTTTTGACCTTATTCACAATGTTACTCCCTGAGGATAAATTCAGTTGTGTTTGCCAATCGATTGAAGCTGGAGTTTCTCTGTGCTTCCTAGCGGAGGCCTGTGCATACAATTGATTTTTCTTTTAAATGCAATCTCTTTGGTCAGTGCTGAGAAGCGGATGAAGTCATTTCAGTTTCATAATTATTTTAGGGGAAAGGTTGACGTCCGCTAGTTACTGTCCTGGTACACTTAGTTATGGCTAGGCAGGTTATCTGCATGGCACTATAAATACGTGTGCAGGGTCTGTGTATACAGATGATTTTTCTGTCCTTATTTTGTGGTTTAGATCTGTGCACTTTCACACCTCTCTGATCCGTCTGCACCAAGATTTCTGTGTCTACTCTATCACTGTCACAAGGATTTCATGGCTAATACTGACACATACATTATTACTTTTGCTCAGGTTTGACGCTTTTAATTCCATACTTGCTGACTACCAAAAAGAAATGGAACGACTGCAAGATCAGAGTGTTTATCGGTGGAAAAATTAACAGGATAGATCACGATCGCAGAGCGTAAGATTGATCATTTTTTACCAATATGTATTTAAAGGGGTTGTCCCCTTTAGGACGAGCAGAGTATTTGGGCTGTGTAGGAGGAAGTTCCCTCTGACTGTCTTGTCACTACATGTGCACTGCTGCAGCCATATGCTTGAGAAAGGCTCAGTATTGATTTTTCTGAAGCCGAAACATCAACCATATGAGATGGGTAAAAAAACTAAGAGAAAAAAACAAATCCAGCTCAGTTACCATCCACTAAATACAGCAGAATGGATCCAGGGATACAAGGAGAAAATACATCAATCTTTATCATAAAATCTTGATGGGCTTTATTATATTTCCATAAATGTACTTGGAACAAAGTAAAATAGGTACATCACTGACGTGTTTCTGATTGCAAGTGATCTTTAGTTTTTTATAATTTATGCTGTTCTGCAGCTATATATGAATAGAAGTATAGGGACAATGATCTATTACATACACAGGATTTTTTATGACTTCCCATTCTAAATTGATAATTATAGAGTTGGTTACTCCGATGCAATTAAAACAGCTTCCACTCTTCTGGACGTCATCCCTCCACTATTAAACCTTGCAGCTTGCATAATGAGTAACATACTGTCCGTATCTTAAAACCATTAGACTGACCAAATGGGAATGTGTACTGTGGAGTCACGGATCACACAGGCGCAGACACGGGTTCAGTCACTGCTCTGTGTATGGAGAGCAGGGGCTGTAACCGCTTCCCCGCCCCCCAAACAGCTGCTGTGCATTAGAACCAGCTGTCAATCAGGTGGGGGTCGTTGTTACAGCCACTGCTCTCATACACTCAACCATGACTGAACCGGCGCTGCCCCCTGGACTGAAACAGGAACACTTCCGGGAGGATGAAACTTCATTTCCTCCCGGCATCAGTATTTATTGGGCAGGTGGTGAGCAGGCTCAGAATGTTATTACCCTGAAGATTAACCCTATATCTGGAGGTTTATAGCATTTTTACATCATGTGGCTTGTTCCCTTTAACTAATGTTAATCTCAGTGGAGGTTTAGAGCTCCGACGTTAGTGAGTCAGCAGAGTGCTGGTAACTTTTATGTGCTATGCTCTTCAGTATTTTACGTGGCTCCAGCTACATGGCTGAGTTGCTGTGGATTCTAAATGCTGCAGTGCCACTTTTTAATAACATTTGCAGTTGATTGTGTAATATGTATAAGGGAAGATATTTTATGGCCTGACTTGTTCTGGTTGCGAGGTCCTCCTATTACAGGACCACAGGTGAACGGAGTGAGCACTTTAGAAGGAGCCGTTCTTTCACTAGTGTATGTAATTTCAGACTAAATGGATGGGGCTGCAGCAATACGACTGATGAAACGCCTACATTTATTAAGTGTTTTCCAGTCCACCATTTCTATGCAGACCATTTCATATAACTATTTACAGGTTGAGCAATTCATATATGTCCTTGAAACAAATTTTCAATCAGAAATCCTATTTTTCTAGTATACCTTGCACACCCCGAATCACATGCACATTTTGAGATTTTGTTAGCCTCGAGGATAACCTTAGTAGTGTAATCCAATTTGTCGCCAACTACCATCATTATTTATGATTATAATGATCCATTACATTATAATCCTTCTTGATAAGTGTGGGAAAAGCTGCTGTTCAAAGAGGTGTTCTTCCAGCTTAGACCAAATTGAAGTTCATTTATCACCAGACAATCTGCTGATGAGAGTGAGAATAACAGACATATTAAGTAATAAACCCTGAGCCACCAAAACAATTAGAACCGTGACATTATCATCTGCACATGAGATTATAATACGTGCATGGCTGTGAACGAGTCAATTACAAAGGTCCGGGGGCACAGTGAGAACTTTGTTAGAACTTGCCGTCTTCCTGGGTAATGATGATCCAGCATGTTTGTGGCACCTCTATATTTACTATGGATAAAACATTTCTCAGATTTTTATGGTGTTTTCTTCCAGGATGGCCACATTACTCAGCAAGTTCAGAATTGACTTCTCTGACATTATGGTCCTTGGTGATATCAACACAAAGCCAAAGAAAGAGAAGTATGTGATGTTTCCGGTTTGGTCTGTGACTTGTGTATGGGAGTGGGAACATGTGTGCACTTGTATTTTATAATTCCATTTTTAATATTGTTAGATCATAACCTATGTTGCCTAAAAGCAATAGGCCATTCTTGGAAAGATGAATTTGTGCAGTTTTAAGGAAAGAATAACATGGGTGTGGTAAACCCAGGTTGTTACTTGTTGAAAGTCTTACTGGATTGCTCATGTATGTGCAAGATTTTATTTAGTTTTTCTTCTCTGTGTAACTTCTCAATTTTAGTCTTTATTCTTGTGTTTAAATCCACCATGTATTTTCTGTAGGAGAAATCCAAGGATGGCTCCCAGATTTGTGCTGTAGATTTGCAGTCTGCACTGCTGCTGATTCATTCCATCATTTGCCACATTACAAGGCAAATAATCCCCTGGCGGACTCTGGAAGGCAGATGAATGTTACAAATAATCCTTTATTTTTCTTGATTAAAATATCATGTTACAGGCAGCGGATACCCTGGCACGTAGGAGAGAGTTCAGATATGGCTAATCCGCCATATTGTCTGGAGGGTTTTTGTTAGATTTAAATCTATGTTGTAAACGTGAAAATAGGCCACAAAACCCTTTTGGCAGTAAAAAGGTTAAATGAGGGTGAAATTGTACCCTTATAAAGTGTTTATGGTCTAGGACTGTGGAGTTTCTAAACCAAACCTCCGACTCCTCAATTTCCCTTAATCCAAGTCTACATGGCTCATGTTTAAGTGATAAATTTATTGTAGTAAAATGTGAACATCAGGCTTTAATCATTATTATGATATAATAATCAAGCTATCAAACTAATAATTCCTAATAATATTCTGCACATACTGCATTGAACTACAGTACCGAACTTATAATATATTTTAGGAGTCAGTTTGTCCATTATATTCCAATTCCACATATCCAATTCCACAGCCCTGAAAGTCATTTACTTATTAAAAATCATCCGTCTTGCTTCAGTGCAACCTGCGCTCATGCAATGCTGCACAAGCAAAGCACACTCTGTTTGTAACATTGGACAGCGCACATTTCAGGCTATTGTACATTTTCCAGTCTAACAGATAGAAACGTTTCCAATATAGACACTTTGTAGTAATTGGTTCTTATAGAAATATATTACTCTAATATTGATAGATCCTTGATTGGCTCCTGACCCCTCTCTCACAGGTTTTGGTATGCTATATGTTTACATGGCAGAAACCATGGTTTTAAAGGGGGAACTCCAGGGAGAGCTAAAACTTTTTTTAGTACAGTTCGTGCCCTACTACATGAAGAAGCAGAGCTGTACACTGCAGTTCTAGGATCCATAGATTGCTTATAAATCAATAAAATCATATCTGCTCTTAAGCTCTCTCCCCTCCCCCAGGGGACATAGAAAATCAGCCTCTAGTGAGAGCAGGAGGTGTGTCGGGGGCGTGGACCCTGGAGGCTCATGGATGGATGAATACATAGGACAGATGTGTTAATTGGATGCATGAATACATAAGACGGATGGATGAATAAGTAGGACAGACGGATGGATGAATACATAGGACAGATGGATGGATAAATACATAAAATATATGAAAGACAGATTTATAGCTAGATGGTAGATAAATACACAGACGGGAAATATAATGGCTAGATACATAGACATTTTTAAGCCCACATATGTTTGGAGCACAGTATAAGGAACAGATAAAGGAATAAATGAACCTTTGGGTGCATACCATGTGTAACAGATGATACACAGACGTCAGCATCCATTCCTGTGACTGAGGAGACAGTGAGATATCTGGATCCATAGAAAGTTTCAGGGGATAGGAGCTTGCCAAATTGCTATGGGGGAGGGGAGACCATAGTGTTGATCAATACAGTGCTTCACCTCTGCTCCTAGCCTGATACATGGCAGTACACATTATGCACTATCAAATCATTGTACAGCATAATATCATAGTGTGTATTTATATCTACTTGGTGACATGATTGCTATTTGAAGTGAGAACACTCCTGTTACATTACATAGGGCGGTATATCAGGACAGGATTGTAGTGTGACCATAGGGCTGGCGGACATGCCCCCTGCCCACACTGATGTTTATCCTGGAGCCCCCAGGGTCCACGTCCTGACACACCTCCTGTTCTCTGCTGCAGCATCACTGATTTTCTATGTCCTCTGGGGGAGGAGTGACAGCTGAAGAGCAGATATGATTTTATTGATTTATAAGTGATCTATAGATCCTAGAACTGTAGTGCCCATCTCCTCTTCATTATGTAGGAGGGCAGGGACAGTATTAAAAAACTCTCTCCCTGAAGTTCCCCTTTAAATTGGATTCATTGTGATTTGTGACTGTTTTATGAGTCTTGTGCTTTATTCTGTATACTTAAATTTGATCCCTTCTATAATGTACTGTAGGAAAGTGTTGTTTTCTTTTGTATTCTGTATGCTTATACATGTAACACAATGATAAGTGAAATAACACTTCAAATCTGAGAGTCACACCTTTCTTTTATACCTGATATAAGCAAGGAGTCGGACATCCCGATCCCTTGGCATAGTGTTTATAGGTTGTTTTTATTACCTGCCTTTCCTTTGTCAGGATCACTTTTGACAAATCCTGGATTTGGCTCCTATGTCAGCATATCACTCCCCTTCAGTTTTTATTTTCTGCTTTCGGTAGCTTCAAAAACATCAACCGGATTTGTCATTTTGTAGAATAGATCTGCATGGGAATGATCTGATTCCCATGGATTTTAGCATCCCTCCTTGTCTGGTCTTGTTTAATTGTGGAATTTTCTGGTCATCATAATGGGAGACCCAGACAATGGGGTTTAGGGCTCTGCCCTCCGGAGGTCACACTAGGTACTACAAGTTTGTAGACACCGCCTCCTCCGCTTATAAACCCCCACCGTAGGAGACATCCTCAGTTTTAAACTTAGTGTGCTCGGAGGATCACGCTTTGCTTGCACTTCACTGCATTATCACAGCTTACGTGATGGCGTCTGAAGACAAGGTAAAATGGTCCCCGTCGGGGACCCTCGACAGTCTCCCCGCTTACCCTTTGTGGAACACGCAGGTGGAGGTACCGGAGGGCGAAATGCCTGGACACTCTGTGTTCTCCCGGTACGCTGTCGCACTCCTTTTTCCATCCCTTCTGGGGGCTCTGGAGAATGGGAGTTGGGAGCCTTGCACAGCTCCGCTCCGTCCGAGGCCTCCCTAAATGGTGCTTACAGACCGGACTGGAGCCAGCCCAGTCTGAGGCCTCCCTAAATGGTGCTTACACTCCAGACTGGTGCTGCACCCCCGTCCGAGGCCTCCCTAAATGGTGCTTACAGACCGGACAGGCACTGAGGCCCGTGCGTCTCCTGTGTGCCTGGGGGTAGTGTCGGACACTTTGTGTCCTGACACTCAGACCGCGCGTACCCTCGGGTCCGCGGTTCTGTCGGTGTGCCCTGTGCTGGGGTCACCCTGGCTGACCGCCCTGTGTATCACAGGGGCTGCGGCTGTGGACTGCAGGTGTTTGTATATGCTGACAGTCTGTGTGTGTATGTTCTATTCACACTTTCCCGCGCTGCGGGCTCTAGTCACCTCCATTAATGAGGCTGCCTGGAGGATGGGAAGCAGCCCTTGCGGTGACGTCACCGATGGGCGTGTGTGTGTGCTTCCCGCGTGTTCTCGGCGCCGCCCACGACTTTGCTCTCGGCGGCCATCTTCTCCCTCACTTCCCGGCTGGGATCTATCGGCAGCACGTGTCGGCACTTCAGGGGAGACCATAACTCGCGGAGGTCACACACACACACCGCTTCCTCCTACCGCTTTACTGCGGTCGGTAAGCCACCGGGTTTCCCGGTTTGTTTTTGTGAACGGCAAATTGGCTTATATTCTCCCCACTGTGGCGATGTCCTCAGTTGGGAAGCATGCTGCTAAGGCGGCGGTGGTCACCATTACCTGTGCTACATGCAAAGGGACACTGGTGGAGGGGTCCTGCAATAACTGTGGACGCCCAGAGACCCGGACTGCCACTACTGAGTCTGCAAATCCGGGATTATACCCTGAGGTTCAGGTGATCCCAGGGCCATGGGACACGGAAAATAGGATCAATGAATCCCTGCTGTCCCAGATGTCCTCCATGTCGCAATCCCTGGAGGCACTTCATAGGAGACTGGAAAACCCAGCTACTCCTCCCAGTTACCCCCGGGTGTCTCTTACTTCTACTGTGAGACCCTCTAAGCGAGCTCGTGAGGCTTCTCCCGAGCTCCAGGCTCTCTCTGAGGAGGAGCGTTCCTCTGATGGTGAGGAAGATGATGGGGGTTCTACTCTCGGGTCTGTGTCTGAACCTCCAGATGGGGTGGAGGATCTGGTGTCCTCCATCAATGAGACATTGCGTCTTGTCACTCCTCCTGAGGAGGTGACTGTACACCCCAAAGAGGTCTATCAATGGCTGCGGCCGGAGGCCAGACCAAGTGGATCCTTCATGGAACACACTAATTTTGGAAGGGTGATTAGAGCACCCAGGTTACATCCTGGGCGGCGTTATGTCCGTAAACCCAAGGACAATCGCTTTCCCTTTCCCCAGGAGGTGCTTCAGGAATGGTCGCAGTCTCCAAAGGTGGACGCTTCCATGACCAGGATTGCTGCACGCTCCTTGTTTTCTGCCTCTGATAGCTCCTCATTGAAGGATCCCTACTGATAGACAGGTCGAGCAACTCGCCAAGTCTTCCTATGAGGCTGTGGGGTCTTCCTTTGCCCCTAATTTTGCCGCGGTCTGGACCCTACAAGCGATTACCACCTGCTTGGATGGTATCACTGAACTAGCTAGGTCCAGTCCAGAGGTCCTGGCGCTTACCGACAGAGCAAGGGCTTATGCGGATTACGCCAGGACGGCAACTTTGGAAACTGCCACTCGCTCTGCTGTGGCCTCCGCCAATGCAATTGCGATCCGCAGGCTGTTGTGGCTGCGTCTTTGGGACTCAGATACCACATCTAAGAAGATTTTGCAGAATCTTCCATTCGCTGGTGACAGGCTTTTTGGCACCGAGCTGGACAAGTTGATAAAGGATTCTGCTGAGTTTAAGATCCCGCAGAATAAGCCTAAGCCACGGTATACCGTGAAAAGGAACCCTAAGCAGTGGTCCTTTCGCTCCAGCTCACAGTCATCAACGACGTCCGCTCGCTCGGACCGAGGGGGCAAGCCTGCTACTCAGTGGCGTTCCAGAGTCGTCAGAAAGAAGCCGGCGGGGGCAGCGGCTGCCACCCCCAAGCCCGCCTCGACATGACTCGCTCTCTCGTCCTGCCTCCCCACAGGTGGGGGGGCGCCTGTCTCGATTTCAGGACAGGTGGCTCCTTCACGTTCAAGACAGTGGGTTCGAGACGTAGTCTCAAGAGGTTACAGGATAGAGCTGACGTCAAAACCAATACCCCAATTCCATCGGTCGGTTCCATCTCCAGAAAAGGCTCAGGCTTTTCACCTGGTGTTGGAGGGACTCCGCAGAGACGGAGTGGTGGTCCCAGTGCCCACGGAAGAGAGGTTCAGGGGTTTTTACTCCAACCTCTTTATTTGTCCCAAAGAAGGACGGCTCTTTTCGCCCGGTTTTTGGACCTCAAGTTGTTCAACCGTCACGTGTTGGTTCGGAAGTTCCGCATGGAATCCCTGCGCTCCGTGATCGCGGCTGTGTCGCAGGAGACTTCCTAGCGTCCATCGATATCAGGGACGCTTACCTTCACGTGCCCATTGCACCACTCATCAGCGCTGGTTGAGATTCGCAGTGGGGGAAGAGCACTTCCAATTTGTGGCACTGCCATTCGGGCTAGCCTCGGCACCGCGGGTTTTTCACAAAGGTGATGGCCTCCATGATGGCTCTCCTGCATGTGCAGGGACACGCCGTCATACCCTATTTGGACGACCTGCTGGTCAGGGCGCCATCGGAAGACCTTTGTCGGGTGAGCCTGGAGGCGACCATGAAGTATCTGGAACAGTTCGGGTGGCTTCTCAACATTCAAAAGTCGACCCTGGTTCCGACCCAGTCATTGACGTATCTGGGCATGGACTTCCACACGGGCTCAGCCCTGGGGTCCCTACCTCAAGCCAAACAGCTAGCGATCCACTCAGGAGTGCAGAATGTCCTCCTGTCACCACAATCATCCCTACGGTATTGATGAGACTGGTGGGACGCATGGTAGCGGCGATAGAGGCGGTGCCGTTCGCACCCGTTTCGCCTCCGTCCTCTCCAGCTGGAGATTCTTCGCAGATGGGACAAGAGGACGATCTCGCTGAATCGGCTGGTGACACTGTCACAACCGACCAGGGACTCCCTACAGTGGGGGCTCCAGCCACGTCACCTGTCACGAGGCCGGTCCTTCCTAAAACCGTCATGGTTAGTGGTGACCACAGACCCAGTCTGAAGGGCTGGGGTGCGGTGTTCTTGCACCACAGGGCTCAAGGCCTCTGGACTCAGTCGGAGTCGGCATTGCAGATCAACGTGCAAGAGATCAAGGCGGTCTATCTGGCGCTCCTGGCGTTTCAGAAATTCCTGTCAGGACACCCCATTCGGGTGCAGTCCGACAATGCGACGGCCGTCGCCTACATAAATCATCAGGGAGGGACCAGAAGTGCTCAGGCCCTCGCCGAAGTCCACCGCATTCTAGCCTGGGTGGAGGAAAACTGCTGCCTGATCTCCGCAGTTCACATCCCAGGGGTCGAGAACTGGGAGGCCGACTACCTGAGCCGACAGGGCATGGACGCCGGAGAGTGGTCTCTACATCCAGACGTCTTCCGGGACATCTGCGGCAGATGGGGCACTCCGGACGTGGATCTGATGGCCTCACGGCTGAATCATCAGGTCCCCCAATACATGGCAAGATCGTGGGATCCTCAGTCTCTGGGGGCGGATGCCCTGATCCTGAGTTGGTCCAGCTTCCAGCTGCCATATGTTGTTCCCGCCTCTGGCTCTGATTCCAGGGTCCTGTGGAAAATCAGGATGGAATGCAGAGTAGCCATTCTAGTGGCTCCAGATTGGCCCAGGAGGCCCTGGTACCGGACCTGTGGCAACTGTCAGGCGGACACCGGTGGGCTCTTCCAGAACGCGCAGATCTACTCGCGCAAGGCCCATTCTTCCACCTCAATTCCAGGGCCCTCAGATTGACTGCATGGCTCTTGAGGCCTGGCTGCTGACATCCAGAGGCTTCTCTCCTACAGTGGTTGCCACTATGAATAGGGCTAGGAAACCTGTTTCCAGGAAGATATACCACAGAACGTGGAAAATCTTTTTCTCCTGGTGTGCCTCTGGTGGACGCTCACCGTGGCCATTGTCCATCCCGACATTGTTGGCTTTCCTACAGTCGGGGGTTGGAGTTGGATTATCCCTTGGCTCTCTGAAAGGTCAAGTATCAGCACTTTCAGTGCTGTTTGACAGGCGCTTTGGCGATCCTCCCGAAGGTCCGTCAATTTTCTGCAGGGGGTATCTCGGGTGGTTCCGCCTTACAGGCGACCTCTGGACCCTTGGGACCTCAACATGGTCCTGGCGGCTCTGCAGAAACCGCCTTTTTGAGCCACTGAGAGACATCTCTCTCTCTCGTCTGTCCCAGAAAGTGGTTTCTTTCTGGTGGCAATTACGTCCCTGAGAAGGGTCTCAAATTGGCTGCACTTTCGTGCAAGTCACCCTTTTGGTGGTTCACCAAGACAAGGTGGTGTTGCGCCCACGGCCAGAATTCTTGCCGAAGGTGGTTTCAACGTTTCACCTAAACCAGGAGATTGTTCTCCCATCATTTTGCCCCGCTCCCCGTTCATCAGGTTGAGCGCGACCTCCATACTCTGGATCTCGTGAGGGCTGTACGCATTTATGTGTCCAGGACCGCCTCCTTTAAGAGTTCGGATTCCTTATTTGTCCTCACGATGGGTCGCTGTAAGGGGTCCGCGGCTTCGAAGTCGACCTTGGCCAGATGGATCAAGGCTCCCATTCAGGAGGCTTACCGGTCTTCTGGTTTGCCTCTCCCGGTGGGTTTGAAGGCACACTCTACTAGAGCTGTAGGTGCCTCCTGGGGCCTTGCGACATAGAGCGTCTGCTCTACAGGTGTGTCAGGCGGCCACTTGGTCCAGCCTGCACACTTTCTCCTAAGCACTATATGGTGCATTGCCCATGCCTCTGCGGATGCGAGTTTGGGCAGGCGGGTTCTCCAGGCGGCGGTTGCCCACCTTTAAAGGGAACCATGTGTTATCCGTCTTGTTGAGGAACTCTTCCCGCCCTGGGGTATTGCTTTAGGACATCCCCATTGTCTGGGTCTCCCATTATGATGACCAGAAAAAGAGAATTTTGTTTACGTACCGTAAATTCTTTTTTTTTTAATCATCAATGGGAGACCCAGCACCCACCCAGTTGTTCCGTCGCATGTTTTGCATTTGATCTGTTCTCTGTTGAGACAGTGTTTTTTCCGGTTGTTACAACCGTCTGTGCACGGCATTCTTCCCGATGTTTGGGTGTGGTTTATTTTCTCCTCGCAGCTTATGGACTAAACTGAGGATGTCTCCTACGGTGGGGGTTTATAAGCGGAGGAGGCGGGTGTCTACAAACTTGTAGTACCTAGTGTGACCTCCGTGAGGGCAGAGCCCTAAACCCCATTGTCTGGTCTCCCATTTGATGATTAAAGAAAAAAGAATTTACGGTACGTAAACAAAATTCTCTTTTCTGATTTGTACTATTTTTTTTATAGAGGAAATTAGATTTAAGATGATAAAGCTGAGACTTTCATGTTTGGGTTGTAGACTCTTAAAATCCTTAAAGTGACTTTGTCAGTAAATTTCCCATCACCATGGGAGTGTTTCTGCACTTACCAGTTGTGTTACTTTCAGCGTTGCAGCTTTCGAGGAGATATTGAACCGTTCCGGCTGCACGAAGATGAAAAGGATCAGGATGTAGCCGACAAAATGAAAGAGGAAGAACCATGGAGAATAACTGACAACGAGCTAGAACTTTATAAGACAAAGGTATCTATTACTTTCTATGGGGTTTATAGAAGGAGTGTCCGGAATTATAATGGAATCATTGTTACATTATTCATTTATTAAAAGCTGAATTCTCCTATGATAAAATATCCACAGTAAAGGTGAAAACTGTTAAATTGGTGGACGTCCCCCAACAATTGCCAAAACCATAATCACTTGTTCTATGTTCAAATGGAATGGATGGTTGCACATCCCATTGCTACTCGAATGGCAGGAATGGCCTCCTTCACAATATCCTTGTAGTATAAGTGCACCATTTAAGCGTGAGACCATCTATAGCAATAAATCACGGATAAGCCCAGATTATTTGCTACTGATTTCTGTGGACACCTTAGGAAAAGCTGTTCCAAGTAACTGAACAGTCCCCATCCAACAGAACACCGCTGATTTAAAGGGTTTATCCAAACTAAGCTGGCTTCTATGACTGTGGCCATCTTAGCTTTTTGCACCATTATTTTGTTGGCAGCATTATCATTTAACCCCTTTACCACCTGGCGATTTTTCATTTTCGTTTTTTGCTTCCAAGAGCCATAACTTTTTTATTTTTCCATCAACATAGACATATAAGGGCTTGTTTTTTGCGGGATGAGTTGTACTTTCAGATGCAATTTTATTTTATCATATAGTGTACAAGGCAATGGGAAAAAATTCCAAGTGGCAGTGAAATTGCAAAAAAAAAAAATGCAATTACACGTTTGTTTTTGGGTTTTTTAGTCGCCATGTTCACTATATGGTAAAACTGACGTGATGTATAATGCCTCAGGTCTGTACGAGTTTGCAGATACCAAACATACATACTCTTACTGGTATCTAAGAGAAGTTTGAAAAAAAAAATCGCACTGTTTGCGCCATGTTCTGCGACCCGTAGCATCCTCATTTTTTCGGGATCTGGGGCTGTGTGACGGCTTATTTTTTTACGTCTTTAGCTGACGTTTCTAATGATACCATGTTTGGGTGATGCGCTGTTTTGATCGTCCGTTATTGCATTTTATAGCAATGTTGCAGCAACCAAAAAAAATTTAATTTGGCGTTCGGAACCTTTTTTTCCGTTACGCAGTTTATGGCTCTCATTTGATTCATCTTATATCTTGATAGATCGGGCATTTCTGAACGCGGCGATGCCAAATGTGTATTTTTTTTTATATTTTTAATACTTTTAATTTGAATGGGGTGATTTGAACTTTTATGTTTTTTCTTTCATGTTTGAAAAAACTTAATTCTTCATTTTACACACTCTCATAGGGAGGCACACTGCAGCAGAGGCTGATTGCTTGTGACAGATACCGATCAGCTGCCGCACATCGGACCTGTCCACAAATACGCACTGTGAGTGGTTGGCAGCGCTTGCCAATCACTCACAGGAAGTGATCAGTGATAGCTTCCTGGGTCTCGGCAAGACCCCGGGCTTGTCACGTGAGCACTGGAGATCTTGCGATATTATCGCGGGATCTCCAGTGCAGGCGGGGAATAGCGCGTTCCCCGCCATGGGCAGTTTTGAACCCCACTGTCAGTGAATGACAGCAGTATCCAAGGGGTTAACAGCCCGACATCTCAGCTGATGAGATCAGCTGAGATGTCGTATGTTTTGATGTGAGCGCCGCACCGGAGCTCACATCAAACACCGGGACCCGACCCTTGACGTTGCATTACGTCAAGGGTTTGCGAATGGGTTGAGGGCTGGAGGTTACTCCAAATTGCCTCTAGACTTCCCTGTCTTGTCTATGGACAATTTTAGCCAGTCAGTTGATGAAGAAACCTCCACCTTTCATACAACTGACAAAAACTGAGTACAAGCCCATCATATGGGGTGTAGATGCTCACAGTATCTTCAAATTGGTATTTCCACCCCATTGATATAGTTTATAAACGCTGCTTCTCATTAAATTTATAATAAAGAGGATCTGCCCCCATTACACTGTCCATTCATAGTGAAGAGAATGTGAAAAAATTATCTTTAAGAATTCACACTAAATCAATAACTCATAGTCATAAAAATCCATTCTTCATGTCTGTTCAGTTTTCAGCTTTGTAATTTTCTGAGTATTTACTGTCTCATCCTCTCTTCTTTGCGTTAGACTCATCGTCAGATCCGTTAAATGAATTGTTGAAGGAGCATTCGAGCACGGCCAATGTTATTGTCATGTAAGTCCAGATGTTATCTTATGTGTTGCTGGTGTGTACATATCGTGATTGCATCACTTCCCCATTTTGCATTCTTCATAGAAATAAGCGATTTTTTTTTTTTTTTTTTTAACAAGCATTTGTGAGATGCAATACTTGTGATTTTATACAATGCCTTGAGATAGTATTCTTATTCCTTGAACTTTTCATCCATGTTACATCCACAGCCTCAAATTTATATTGTTGGGATTTATGTGATATACCAACACGAAGTAGCAAGTAATTGTGAACTGTAAATGACATTATAAATCTACACATTGTGACGTGCGTTTGTGCACAGACCCCTTGAGTCAATACTATGTAGGACCATCTTTTGCTCGATAACTGCTGAGGTCTTTTTGGGTATGTTTCAGCTTTATGCACCTAGTAGTAGTCCATACTACTTTTGCCAAGTAGCTCTAGCTCAGTGAGATTGGATGGAGGTGTCTGTAAACAGCAATTTTCACTTTTTGCCACAGATTTTCAATGGGATTTAGGTCTGGACTGTGACTGGGCCATTCACACATATGAATATGCTTTTACTAAACCCTCCATATAGCTCTGTCAGTATGTTAGGGTTGTTTTTTCTGCTGGATGGTGAACTTACCATCCTAGTCTCAACCTTTGCAGCCTCTGAAACAGATTTTCCTCCAGGGGTTTCCCCGCATTTTTCTTTCATTAAAACTTCCCCTCAATTCTGCCCAAACTTTTCCCATTCCCGCTGAAGAAAAGCATCTCCACAGCCCTAAGCGCCCCCCAAACCGGGTTTTTTACAATAAGAAGGTCTTTTTTAAAGGGGAAATTTTCAGAGTTAGTTTTCCACCACAAAAGTGTTTTTTTCAAATTTTCCCCAAAAAATGTCATCTGACCAGAAACACCTTTTTCCACTTCCGCTCTTTGTGCTTTTTGCAAAATGCTTCCGGGGTTCTTTACTGGGTTTTCAAAAAACGTTTTCCTCTTTCCACTCTTCAATAACATCAGAATTTTTGGAGTATAAAGACTAATTATTTTTTCCTGTGGGCCCATTCCCCACCTGAGCTGTGGGGCTCGCAGCCCCTCCAGAGTAACCATTTGGGGCCCCTTGGTTTTTTTCTCAAAATTTGTGCTCACCTGCTTAAAAGTACCTTTCAGGTGGATGGCCATATCTTGGGAGGTTTGCAGTTTTGGATGATGGATGGAAACAATGCCCTATAAGATGGTTTTTGCTTGAGCTATTTTTTTTTAAACTAACCCTGCTTTTCTCTTTTCTACCAAATTTAATTTGTACCCTTTTCTTTTGTCTGGTGCGTTTCCCCTGGTTTTTCCTGATGCTGTTTGAAACTTTAAAAATTCTCAAACAAAAAACCCCTGAGGCCTTCACACAACCGCTTAGTTTTCCCCGAGAATAAAAAAACACCAAATTTAAATCAAATTTAAAAAAAATTTGGTGACTACTGGATGCAAATTTGTCACTGAAAAATGTTATTTAGGGGATGGCAGTATCACTCAGGCAGCCTGTTTTCAGTGTAAAAAATTTAAGGTTTTTAGGAGACTTGGGATTTTTTACAAAAGTCAGGCGTTTTAAATCAAGTGCACCCGAAAAGGAACATGGGAAGGGTCTGGGTGTATCAAAACACTCCAGCCATGGGTGCGTCAAAAGGGGGGTTTATCCGTTAAAGACTGTTTGGGGTGGTCAAACTGGGTGTGAGTGTTTGTTTCCAGGTCCTGGGAAGGGAGCAGGACAAGTTTAGAAGATCCGGGTGTCTGGAGCCGGTCCAAGCAGCAATAGAGAGCAAACCTCAAAGGTTCACTCTGATAGAACACGCTGAACCCCTAATTTTATGGACTATTCAAACTTTGGAAAAAGGCTCATTTTTTGATGGGTTTATTAAGTAGTTTTTTGAACACTAATAAACCGATGAAATTTTTAAAAAAACATGGCTCCTTTTTGTATGGGGTACAAACCAGCTGCAATTTATTAAATAAAAACTGAAATTTTAACCTTTAAAATGTTACAAGGGGGACCCGACTACCGGAGCTGAAAAAGATGCACTAATCAATTTTTTAGATTTTTTATTTTTTTTTTTTAATACTTAGAAAAATATGTATCCCTTTTCCCCTAAAAATTTAGACTTGCGCTTAAATTTTTTTGATAATCTCATAAAATCTCTATAAAAAACATTTAAAATTTATAAAGGGGTTTGCGGGAAAAATTTTGGGAAAATTTTTTCAGGGTTTTTAAACCCCTTTTTTTAACCGCACACTGTCTTTTTAAAAATACAGCCATAAATTTTCCCGTGGAGTACAAAATGTAAAAAATTGAACCAGCCTAATCATACCTAATTTTAAGATCGTTTTGCACTAATCCTTAAATTGTAGCTTGATCCTAACTGCTTTTTTTGTTTATTGGGAGGAGCCCTTTCCCTTTTCAAGGGGAAAAGGGGCCGTTTCCAAAACACTTTTCATGGCGTGGGGAAAAGGCCTGTCTAAAGAAAAACCCCCCATCCCCCTTTTCCGTGGAAATCAACCCCGAGCGTCCCCTTCTTTCTTTTTTCCCAATGCTGGCAGCCACAAAGGCCCCCCAAAAAAATGGGAATTTTGGGGGGGCTGGGATCACATCATCACATTCTTTAAAAACCCCAAACTTCCTTTCTTGATTCCCCAACTTAAAGCAAAAAATGGAGGAAAATAAATTTTTTCCCCACTTAAGAAAACTGTTCAGTTTTACGTTCAAAACTTTGGGAACCCCGGCCCTTTATTTAAAAGGGGGATTTCCCCATGTAAAGGGGCTCAAATACCTGGGGAATTTTTTTTCTCTGGGTACTTGAAAAAACAGCAATAAAAGTTGTTTTTTTTTTATTTTTACCATTTAAAAAGGGTTCCCAGATTGTAAAGCCTTTAGGCCCCTTTAGTGCCTTTTTTAAAATTAACCAAACTTCAAACCATACCCCCTTTTTTTTTAAACCCTTTTAAAAAAAATGTACAATCTGCCTTTCAGCAAAGGGCTTTAGATCAAAACCTTTTTTTCTAGTTTCTCCCTCCGACTATAAATTATGGGGCCTTCTCTGTCTTTCCCCCAAGCGAGTCAAATTTTTAATTTTTTTCCTGTTTTTTATAAAAAGTTAATTTTTTTTTTATTTTTTTTTTTTTTACCCTGCCCGGAAAACGCACAGGGTCTGACAAGACAGCTATTCTAATAAATGAAGTAAGTGACCCATTGGTTTTATTGGGGAAAAAAATAGCAGTTTATATGGGCCTCATCACTTTCTTTTTCCTAAGTGTCAAAAGCATTAAAAAGGGTGGGGGAAGTTTAAAGCGGTTTAAAAAACTACTTTCAATAAAAACCCTTCCCCCCCGTTTCAAATTTTTTGCCCACTTTGGGTTTTACCCCAATATATTACAGTCTTAATTTCAATAGTCTTTAAAAGGGAAAGTTGGGAAAAAAAGATAATTTGGGGTTTCCCATACCCCTTTACCCCCACAGATCAGCTGAGATGGTCCCCTTTCCCGGAGGGCCCGAGGTAAGCAGCAACCCGCTTTCCCGGCTCCGTACATTTATGGCCCGGGTTGGGCCCAAATACTACGTTTGTTCCCCATTCAGGAAACTGTTTATGGAGTTTTTAAATTTCTTTGTTATTTGGGCCCCCTTTTTAAAGTAAGGTAACAGAAAAAAAAATGTTTATAGATTTAAATCAGGGAAACCTCCATTCAAAAAGGGGGAATGTATGTTCATTCCAGATTCATTCACAATGGAGGTGGCCATATTGTGCCCTTACCCCTATTTTTGGCTTTTCCACTTTACTACCACGTTTAAAGGGGAAGAGAGTGTCCCCTAGTTATCACTGAAATACCTGAATTTATAATGATGCAGTGTGTTTTTAAAGGGAAACTTAGTTAAAAATTTTTTCAGCTCTCTTTTATGTCTTTTACGAAAATGTTTAATTTTTATGCCCCCAAAGCAATGGCTTAAATTTGCAATAACATTACATGTTTGGGGGGGAATGGGACTTGGGCTGTGAACCGAGGCGCCTTCTCTTTTGAGTGATGCCTTACCCCCCGCATTACCCTTTAGTTTGGGCCCTTTTTGCTTTTTGGGGACATATTCCCAAAAAAAAAAGCATTTTTTTTCCAATTAGGGCCCTTAAAATTTTTTTTTTCTTTATGCATGATGTCTAAATAAGTTGTAAACAAATCTCCCTTTACCTTAACGTTAAAATTTTCTTTCTGCAACATCTTTTAAGGGACCCCACAATTTTCCCCTGGTGTTCCACTCGCTTTTATAAATCTTTTTCTATCTGGAGGGAAATTCTAAAAGTTTTTTGAAGGGGGATTTGTCCCGCTTACTAGTACTCTGAAGACAAAAAAAACCTAAGGAGAAAGGTTCATCACAGTTCCCAAAACTTTAAATTCATTGCAAGCTTTTCCCACTAGAACCGAAATTCCCTTTTTTTTGATAAGGAAAATATTGCCCCAAAGCCCTGAGAATGAAAGATATGTAAAGGGTAAAAAATCAGACCCGCGCGCAGGTGATGGGGTTTCGGGTATTCAGTCCCAAAAGGGGTTAGCTTAAGGAAAAAGTTAAACCCGACCTACACATAAAACAAACAGAAAAAATTCCCACATGTACAACCTGTTCTTGGGTTTTTAATTTTCTTTTTTTGTACAATTCCGGGAGGGGATGGGAAAAATTTTTGTAAGGGCATGTATAGTGTTGGAAAATTTGGGGCCCCAAATGTTTAAAAATATAAATACTGTATATTTTAGGGTTTTTAGTTTTTTTTAAATTGGTCAAATTTGGGAAACCCTTTTTTGTTTTTTATGCAAAAGCTTGGGCAACACATTTGTGAAGAACATCGTACCCCCGCAACTACAAGATAAATTTTTCTTCATTGGGGGGAAGCCCTTAGGGGAAATTTTTTATGAAGATTGCTAAAAATTTTGTGTTTTCCCGGGTTTTTAAGTGAAAAAATAATGTTTAAAAGGCCCCATATAATTAAAACTTTATCTGTTTTTCCCCGGGGGAAAAAGAAATTTTCAAATTAAAATGTAGTTAAATGATAGCGAAACATTAGTGTCTAGTATTCAGAGCATGTAGAGTCGTTAAAGTATTGATTTGTTTGAAACCCCTGCTTGGGTTTAACACCCCACGAGCTACAAAGCTTTTTTTTGGGAAAAAAGTACCTGAAAAATGCTTGGGGAAATCTTTTACAAAAATTACAGGGTTTTTCAAAAAAAGTTGGAATGGAAATAGGTTAAGTTAAATCCCTTTTTCACATCCTTAGAAAAAGTAGAAAAAAATTGTACAATTTTTTAGTTAAAGTTTTTCCCCTTTTTCTATGGTTTTTTAAAAAAAAAATTTACATGTTTACTAGAAGCTAAAAACATGTTCAAGGTCACCGCATTTTGGTTTATGTTTAAAACCAGAAAACCACATACACCCATTTATGCATCACATACACCCACTCATGCAACACATACAAACCCCCTCATCAGCACATACAAACCCCCTCATGCCCCGAAAATACAAACCCCCCAAGCACGCCCAAAACACCCACTCATTGGGACGCACATACACCCACTCAGCCATAAAAACACACTCCCTGCCACCACCCCCCCCCTTTTGGAAAAATACCACTGACAAAAAAAAAAAAAAACCCAAAAACGTAATTTAAAAATAAAAAATAAAAGGCCCCCCCAAAAAAAAATTCCCGGTTTTACATTTAGAAAGTTTTTTCCTAATGTATCCCCTCAACAGTTTTTTATTAACTGGCGACAATGTACAGTTAAAGGACAAAGGAGATCTACTTTTTTTTGGGGTAAGTTCCATCCCGCTGGGCCCCCCCGTTGGGATTTCAGGCATTTTAAAATTTTGTCCATTTCATAGCTTTTTTTCATTTTTCCCCCATTTATACCCTTTAGTTTCTGTTTATATAAACGTAAAAGGTTTCATTTTCTTTGGGTGCCCCGTTAACAAACCCTAAAACTTATTTAATTTTGAACAATAATTTAAAAAAAAAGACAACTAAGATAGACATCCGTGAAAAATGAGACTGAAGTTAGATCGAATTTTCCCATTAAGAAAATCAATAAAATACAAAATTTAACTTCGTAGCCACAAAAAGAATGGAAAACCCCTTTTGGGTTTGTTCTTTAAAAGCATTTTTAAACTTTTTTAAAAAAAAAAAAAACTTTGTAATTGGGTAAAAAATTTTTTTACCCCATTTTGGCCTTTTGCAACTCATGTATTATTGTAAAATACGGTAATTTAAAACTGTTAGCAAACCCGCTTTGGGTGTCAGACAGATTGTTTCCCCTTTTTCGCTCTCATGAACAATTATCGAAGATGACAACTTGGCAGCCTAAAAAGAACTCAAAAGAATAACTCTGGGTTTTTCATGAGAATAAGAGTTAAAAAGACTTAGCCCTCAAACTGCCCTCGCGTCTTTTTGGGGTAAAATGATGCAAAAGAAAGTTTTAAAAGGGGCACCCCCCCAAAAAATTTAATATTTTAATAAAAGCTCATTAGAGAAATGATACATGCCCCTTTTTAAAATATAAAAAATCCCTCAATATTTTAGTGTCTTTTCAACCCATCATTTGCCAGTAAACAGCCTCTCCCTGATACTTTTCAACAAAAGTGCTGGGTTTGGGCTTTTTACATATTCAGATTTCCTGGGGGCCCCGGGAGGTTGACCCTTGTTGGGTTCATGCTGAGAAAAGGGTAGTACTATTTTTGTCATTAGACTTTCAGATAACATCTAAATTAATTATATCTGGGTTTCCCCAATTTAAAATTTTTAATCCCCCTACCTTCAATTTTCCCCAAGTTCCTCTCTCAGTTCCCGTCCCGGGAGGGGGGTCTCCATTTAATCATTTTTTACAAGAGGTGATGTTGAATGAATTGTTTCCCCTTTTTTTTAGTCTGCTAAAACCTTGTGTTTGTGGGGACCCGGGTTTTTTCCCAATATTTTTCTAACTGATTCCCGGAAAGGTTGTTTTAAAGGGGGTACAAATTTTCGGATAAACTCTCACTTTTACCCCTTTTCCGGGACACAGTGTGGACGCAAACACTCCGTGATCTTTTTTTCGACGTTCGGTTGTAAACAGGAAATGTTTTGGAAAATTTTAAAAAAGAAAACCCAAAATTTTAAAAATTTTTGTGTACAATTGAGGTAAATTTCTACTTTTTATATGAGCAAACTTGTCTAAAGATTCAAACTTTGGGGCTTGGGGCGATCAATATAAGCTTATAATTACTCCAGTGCACTTTTACTCAATTTTCTTGGAAAAACCTTTAAAAGTTTTTCAATACACCAAAATTTTATAACATTCATTTGCGTTCCCTTTTGTTTCCCTTCTGTACCAATGTTTTAACATAAAGCAAAAACCTGCGTCTTTCTAGTACAAAAAATTGTTATATAAAAGCATTTTGCCTAAATTTTAAAGACATCCAAATATACTAGTAAGTGAAATAATTCTTATTAAATTTTTTATTTATATTTAAACCGTGCTCTTTTAATTTTTAGAAATTTTTGAACTTTCCTTAATTGCTTTTTTAAAAAATTTTTTTTAATGCATTCCCGGGCATTGGGGCAGTAAAAAAAAATTTTTTGAAATAAAAAAAATTTAACGTGTTTTGTGTTTTTTTTGGTTATTTTTTCCTTTTCCTGCTTTCAAATTTTTCAGAATTTTTCCTCATTTACCGAACATAAAATTTTTGATAACGTGGTCCTCCCGGGAAATTTATAAGTTTTTCACACTTTGTTTTTAAACACTTGCCACTTTTCCCTTTTTCTTCTTCTAAAAAACATAGCCAGGCGTGGAAAAAAACCTGGAGGCAAAAAGATGTAAAGGAATGACTGTCATTTTTTTTCTTTTTAAAACTACTGTTATCTTCAGAATAAAACATTTACGACTTAAGCGTTGGGTTTTTTGAGAAGGGAAAAAAAGGGGAAAAAAAAATTGAACAAGAAATTTTGGGCCTGATGCCCTGTTTTTGGGGGGCATCTACTCCTGGCCTGTTTGGGAGTAAGTACTCCAACCTGGCCCCTTCCAGGTGTTGGGTCATCCCTTTCCTGGTATAAATGCCTCCTATTAATTCCCGCGCACAAAAAAAATTAAACAAAATGGTAAATATACTCCCCATGGGGGCAAAAAAAAAATATAACATGGGGCCCCCATCCTTGTATATAATAAACCCCCTTTCCGGTATAAATTTTTACCCTCATAATGGGCCCATCCTGGTATATAAGCCTCCCCTCCCTGCTGTGCACACTCAAAATATTAAACTATATTTTTATTTTATTAAACCCCAAACAGGACCCTTCTGGTAAAAATGCCCCCGTCATCCTGCCCCCGCAACCCCCATTAAAAAAAAAAAAACAATTCTTTCCCACCTTCCCTCCGCTTCCTCAATTTTGGGTGTGACCTCTTTTGATGCTTTTTAAACTGACTTTAGTGATTTAAATGGTGCAGCACAACGTCAAGGGCCCTGCGTCCTCCGTTTTCATCAATGTCATTGGGCCCGAAAAATTCACTGCTCACCATTTCCCTTTGGGGGCAGGAATATTTCCCTTTTCCCCTTTAAAAGGGGGGACACCTGGTTTTTTCCACCTGCGCAGGGAACCGGGAACCCCGTGATCCAAAATTTGCCCACTAAATTTAAAATGAATGAATATTCCCACTCCCCACACCCATAATCCTGCCCACCTCACAAAAATGTTTATTGGGGAGGAAAAGTTGATGGGGTTTGGGCAGGATACAGTGAATAATTTATATTTTTTTAAAAAGCAGCACATGTGATCCCCCCGAAAGCAGCTTTTTGGGTACTGTTAACCCCACTCAAACCCCACCCCCCCCCCCCAAAAGCCACAGGCCCCCCAAACATCTGTGCTATAAGGCGCACCCCCCCCAATTTCCTCCAAAAAAACGGGAAAAGGGCTTCTTCATATTCAAAAAACTTTTGGTAACTTTTTTTTCCCAAAAAGCTGCAACAAAACCCCTGCCACCAAAAATAGGATGGGGGTTTCCCTTTTCCCGTGAAGAACGTTTTTTTAATTGCCAAAAAAAAAAAAAAAGTAATAAGTATACCGGTCTATTGGGACAGCGCCCTTCCCCAGGGGACCCGGAGTTAAAAAATTTTCCTTTATTCTTAAAAAGTAATCACAGTGGGCAGTACAACGCTTTTTGACCCTTTTTAAATGGGTCAAACCTCAAGTACAGTTATAAAACTGAAAACCCAGAAGACCCATTAAAAGGGTCGAAACGCGTTGTACTGCCCACTGTGAACATTTTAAAATAAAAAGGGAAAAACAAAATTTGAACTCCGGGTCCCGTTGGGAAACCTGTACCAAAGACCGGTAAAAACTTTTTTACTATATGTGAAGAACCAAATTTCCCCAGATCTGATAACCGGGGTTGGGGGAGCTGCACAACCAAAGGAATTTTTATTTCAAAATAACCCAAAACACCTAAAAGGGGGAGCAATACAAAGTATAATATCTCTAAAATTTTTAAAATTTTTTACTGCAACCCTTTGAGTTGCCCCCGGTTTTTTTCTCTTTTATAAAAACCCCCCAAGGGCTTTCCCGCGAAGTTAATCTAAGTACAAAAAAAAAAAAAATCATTTCTTTCCCTTTAACCAATGGGGGACACAAAAAACCCCTGGGTGTTATTCCTGCTTTTCCCCCTAGGAGGCGAAACAAGGGAATAACGGGAAAAAGAGTAATTGGCTCCTCCTCTGCAGTATACACCCCCTGGCTGGGCCTTAAACCCCACCATTTTTTTCTTAGTGTCTTAGGATGCAACCCTTTATTTTCTCTTTCTTTTTTTTTTTTTCTATTTTTTTTCTTTTTACTTTCCCCCCTCAAGGACTTGACATGGGGGGATATTAAAAAGCCTGCAACTCGGCCCCGTTCCTTAATTCTCGGGTGCGATTTGATGCATCCACGGCTGTTTTTTTTTCCAAAACCCCTTCCCCCCAAATGGCACGTGGGCATTTGGGGCAATGTTGGAAAAGCTCAAAAGGGGAGCTAAACCCCCCCGCTCCCGGGGTTTAGGTTTTCCCGGGATGGGCGGGGAGCCCTTCGGAAACCAAAAAATCCTTTTCCCCCGGGCCCCAAGGGGCCCCCGGGGGCTTCAGGGTTTTCTGGCACATGCCCATGGGGCCTTTCCCAGTTGCAGGGTTACTTTGGGCCCCCGCCCCCCAGGTCCCTCCAGGGTTCAGGGTTACCGGGCCCCGCCCCCATTTCCCCCGGGGGCTGGGAGGGGTTTTACTGGGCCCCTGCCCCAGAGTCCTTTCCCGGAAAGGGTGCAGGGTTTACTGGCCCCCGCCTCAGGGTCCCCGGAGGGTGCAGGGTTACTGGCCCCTCCTCGGGTTCTTTCCCGGGGGCCCCGCAGGGTTTTCTGGGGCCCTGCCACAGGTCCTCCGGAGGCTGGGAGGGGTTAATTTCGGAGAGATCCGGTCACAGGGAGGGGCGCAGGCACTGAGAAGGCCCCAGATGGGGCGCACAGGGACTAAGAAGACTCCCTGAATTTCCACATTGCCTGTTCGTTTTTTCCCCGCATCTCCCTGTCCTGTGGATGCAAGAAAAAAATCCCTTTGCATCCACAGCCCCCCCTCGGACTAAAGTCATCAAGGGCCCCCCTTTTGGGGTTTCCCTGGTTTCTCCCCGGGGGGGGGGATTCCCCCTGCGGAAAAAAGCGGCTTTTTTTAAAACCTCCGCCCCCGACATCCATTTTTCTCCTTCCGCCTCATTGGGGACCCAGGACCCGGGGGTTTTGCTGCGTCCACTAGGAGGCGACCACTAAAGGGCAAAATTTCAAAAGAGTTTTAATGGCTTTCCCCCTCTGTAGCAAAATACCCCCTGGGGCAGGAAGTGCTTTCCCAGTTTTTTCTTATGCCCCGAAATTAGGCAAAACATTCTTTTTTTCCCCCACTTTTTTTCTTTTTGAAGCTTCAAATTTTTATTTTTTTTAAGGGGGAAGTCCCACCACCCAAAAAACTTCCCCCCCACACCCTAGGGAAATCTGGGTCGAGTTATTTTGTCTGCTAAGGCAAATTTCCTTTTTTCGGGCCCCCCACTGTTTTAGGTGCAGGGTTAAAAACCCATTTTCCCAACCTGGGCCCTTCCCGAGGCCCGCTTCCCCCCCCCAGTTCCCCCCAGATGGGGCTCTGGGTTTCCAGTAATGCCCTTTTCCCCCCACCGCCAAACACAAGACAATTGGAAAAAAAAACCGGGAGAGACGATTCCCTCCTTCCCCCCCTCCCCCACGTTTGAAAAAGGGTTTGGGGGAAAGTTGAGAACCCCCTCAGGCAACAGGCGGTTTCAGGGTTTAGCAAAAGAAACCCTTTTAAGGGGGAAGCAAACCCCCCCCTAATTCCCCCTTTGGGGGCCCCTTAGGTCAAAACCCACCCAAAGGGATGAACAGCAGCACATTCTGCACTTCAAAAAACGCTGCAACACTCCACGAATTCCCCCCCCAGAAAACCCCCAGCTCGGCCCGCCCGGTTTTTCCCCGGGGCAAAAATGCTGCCCAAAGTCCCCAGCCAAACATCGCGCCTGGGAGTCTGATACATACAGAATCCCCCCCAGCCCAAACCCCCCTAAGGGATCCGGTGGCCCCCCTGGCAGAGAAATAGCATGTTGTTAAATTTTCTTTCCCCCCCCTCTTCCCCTTTCCAAAAAGGAAAACCGGGGTTTTTGGAAACCCCTCATGGGGGCTGGCAGAGCCCTGCAGCCCAGGGCCCCTTTCATACACATTTTTCCCCCCGTACCTTCTATGGGTGGGCCCCCCCCAAAGGGGTTTGCATGACAGGGTGGGGTTTTTTTACAAGCGGGGCCCCCCTGTGCAGGACACGGCAGCGATCCTGTAGTGCGGGACAGGCAAGGGGGGCGGACTTCCGGGGTGACCTGTCACTTTTCCCCCCGGGCTGCCATTTAAAGCCCAATTTCCCCGGGTGCGGGGCCTAGCGCGGATGGTGCCCCAAACCTCCCGCCCGCATTCTTTGGCGGGCGTCCCCCTGCAGGCTGGATCCAGCTCCGGCTGGGGTCCCCCAAGAGGGCGGGCCGGGGACCCTTTTTTGGCGCTTCTCGCCCCCCTCGCGAGAGTACCTGCCCGCCTTTTTTTTTTTCCCGGCCGCGCTTTTTACTGTTTTCGCCCCTCATTCTCCTCACAACCCGTGGGTTTCCATGACACAAAACCCTGCTCCGAGGGAAATTTTAAACCTTTTTTAGCAAACCCAAAAAAAATGCGCACTCTGCACAGCAACTACATAGGGCCCGTGCTCCCAAAATGAGGGGAATTAATCCCCCCTCCTTCTTAAAAAATTTCTAGACCAAACCCAAAAAAAGCCATTTAAAATTTTCTATTTAGTATACAAATCATATTGCAGCAGAGCCCAAACCCCTGTTTATACAGCAAAGGACCTTAACCCCTTTAAAGAAACCCAAAGACAGCTAATTTTTGTCATAGCTTGAACTGCACTGTGTTAAAAATCTCTCTCTTTGGGCAAAGACATGGAAAAACAAAATTCCCTAAAATTTTCCCCCTAACATGAAGTCCACTCCCTCATGGAAACAAAATTTTTGGAAACACGGGGGGTTTAATTTTCTCATAATTGACCCTGTTTAGAATTGAAAAAAAAGAGGCTCGGTCCAAAAGGGTTTTAAACTTGCTGCCCATTACACCTTCCTTCATGGGTTCAGACTCCCCAAGATGGACAGCGAGACCTTTTTCCCCCCGTTTTACACGGCATGAAAATATTTGTAACACCTGTCACCAGGAGAACCTAAAAAAAAAAAAAAAAAAAAAAAAAAAAAAAAACTGAGAAACGGGTTTTTCAACCGTAAAAAAAGTTTTACAAAACTTATCCACTCTTTCCCGGGCAGTGGGGCCCCAAAACGGGGCCGAATACCTCAAATGGTTTCCCCGGTAACCAGCTTTGCGGCAAAAAACATTTTGGCGCAAAAAGGGCCCCCCCCCCCCCTTTGGCATGCAAATTCCATACTAAATTAAAGGTTTTAAAGGAAGCCGACCCCCAACCCGCCAGTTCCCCGTCAGCTTAAAACGCAAAATTTGCTGACTACCTGATACCAAACAGGGGTTTACGGGTACAATTGCTCAACATTTCCAAAGGGGTTGTCACTTAAAACCCTACCCACCCCCCAAAGGACGGTGGACGCGGCCTCTGAAGAGCCCCCCACAGGTCTTCCATACCTCAAAGGACGCCTGTTTTCCGGGAAAAAACCCGGACAAATTAAATTCTTATTTCCAAAGGGGGGCAAAAGCACCCCCTTTCCCCCGCAAACCCCCAAAGGGGGCCCCTTTAATTGCCGTCCCGCAACCAGGTTCCGATCCTTTTTGGGAAATCATTTGGCTTGGGCATCACCTAAAAACCCCCATAGACAATTAAATCGGTCCCCCTTGCAGGGGGCGGGCAAAGGGTACACACAAAGGAACCATCCAAAGCCAGTCTCAAACCCCCCCAAAACCTAGGAAACCCCAACCCTCAAATTTTCTTCCTTTCCTTACTCCCTTTAGCCGGGAGACCTCCATTGGGAGGTGGTCAGTTGCTTCTTTTTTAACTTTGGTTGGCTACCTGGTTTATACAAACAATTTGGGGACAGGAGCAAACCCCTAAATCCCAAATTTTCTCCTTACTTCAGGCGTCAATTTTACCTTTTGCCGGGGCGAAGTCCGTTTAGGGGGTTTCTAATTTTGTCCTCTTTTGGTTTCCAAAAAAAAAAAAAAAGGGGTAGGGAAAAGACAACCCCCCCATCTTTGGGCCCAAACAAAATGGACCTACTTTCCGGGGAAGACGTTTCCGCAAGGAATCTCCCGCTCTACAATCCTGAAAAACGGTAAATTTCCTTTCGTCCATAGATATCAACGCTTAAAACCCGCTCTTCAATCCCCCAAAATTTTTTTTTTTTATTTATTTTTTTTGGCAAATCCCGTTCGGTTTAGCTGCAGCTAACCTGAGTGTTTACCAAAGGTTTTAAAGGCTGCCTCATACTATGCCTTCCCCCCAGGGGTTTCGTCATCCTTCCCTATCGGGGGAAACGGGACATCAAATCACCGACTTTCATGGACTGCCCCACATAGCAAACTTTCCCTCATGGTTGGGTGGTCAACCCCCCACAAATCACACCAAATTTTTCCCCCCGGTTTTTTTGGGCTTCCCCGGACATATCGGGTTTAAAATACCCGTCAGCCCGGGTCAAGCTTTTCCCCCGGACGGGCTCGGACCCCCCGGCTGGAGTCTGCACTATCCTTCATCGGGCCCAACCCCTTTTTTCCCTTTAGAACCCGCCCTCAGGGCCTAGGAGGGTAGTGGCCCGCGATAATGGCAAGGGCCCCCCTTTTCCAACTGCATTTTGGGGTCGGTTTTTAACTAACCATACCCTTGTCCCCCAGGGCAAGAACCTTTTGGGCATTCACAGGAGGTTTTTTTACCTTGGGTGTTCAACAAGCGATTTCTTCAATGGTGGCTCCGGACGCTTTTCTCACCAAGACGGGCGCTCCTTCCACCTTCCCAGAAAGTTATAACCACATGACAGATCTGACAGAAGGGGTAAAAGGGGTTTCCTCAATCACAAAATACACAAAGGGACATTTTTCGGTTGGATCAAGGATCACCATCAAGCTGCGGGAAAATTTGGGCGATATACCTGAAAATTTAAAATCCTTCCCCCACCTCCTGGCAGGTTGGGCCCCCTTTTGGAAAACAGTTTGACCCAAAGCCACGGCTTTTGGCATAAGTCCCAAACACCAGGGCGGTTTTCCCCCCAGTCCCCCCCAGGCAATGAAAGAAGTTCACCACATACTTCACTGGGAGGAAAACCATAACTCCGTACTTCCGCCGTGCACATACCCGTGGGGGACAATTGGAAGGGGTTTTTCCTCACCCTAAAGGGGTGGAAAACCCGGACAGTATCCCTGCAACCGGAAAGTTTTCCCGGGGAAAAACCCGTACCCTGGCCCCATAGGGATTAAAGCCTCAATGCCAAGGTCCCCCGCCTTCAGGGACGGTTCCAGGAAACCCCCAATCCTTAGGACCACCCCACTAAACCCAGGGTTGGACCTGATTTTAAATTTACCCCCGCATGTTCCCCCCCTACCACAAAACCCAAGATAGTGAGGGGGGATCAAACATGAATAAACACCAATTTTCCTTGTGACCCAACTGGGGCCCAAAAGGCGCTGGGTATTCCAATCTCCTTCCAACTCAGAGCAGAGATACCCTGGGGGGACCAGAAACCCCCCGCCTACTCTCTCAAGGCCTGTTTTTACCCTCGAATTCCTCAACTCTGTATTTGACGGGGTGGCCCTTGTTTATTTTGGAAACCTAAGCCAAGCTAGGGGTTTTTTTTCCCGGATGTTTTAGCCACCATAAACAAGCAAAAGGGAACCCCCCCCCCCCGCAAAATATGCGGGGCACCCCATGGAAAAAACTTTTCACTTGGTGCTCCTCAGAGGTCATTCACCTTGGGGCCCATTAAATTTACCAAAAAAATTCTCATTTTCCTCCAATCAGCCTAGACTCAGGCCGGGCCCTTTGGGGTCTCTCAAGGGCTATTTTAAGTCCTTTCCATCCCCTTCCAGAAACGTCTTGATACCCAAACCTCAGGTCACAAACCCTTCCTTCAAGTGGTCCTTTCCATCTTTTTTTCCCTTTAAACAAGAGGGCCCCTTTTTTTTAGCCTCTAAAGGGAAAATTTTCCCCTTTAGCATTCTTTTTCTCAGAACCGTGTTTTTTGGTGGAAATAACTTTTTCTCCCCCTGAGGGAACGGAACTTGCAGGGGCTCTCTGGAAACCACTTTTTTTGGGTTTTTTCCCCCAAGTCAAAGGGCGTACTAACGGCCGGTCCCCCTCCATTCCCCAAAAGGGGGTGTCAACCTTCCACCTGAATTAGTAAAAATCTCCTATTGCTGTGGCCCCCGGGTCCGGTCTATCGGGCCAGGGGAAACCCTACATATGCTGGGGCCTCGTCAGAGTCCAACGCATCTATGTAAACCAGGGCGGGACCCTCTAGGAGGGGCGAAATTTCTCTCTCCCTCGTCCATGGGGAGAAGTAAAGGGGATGCCACCCCCCTAGAAACTACTCAAATCCCAAAGGGTTTTAAGCAAACCCTCCAAGAAAAGGGTTTAAAGCCAAAATTCCCCCCCAACCCCCCCTCGACCTTTCCCACTGGGATTGGGCACATTCTAAAAGACTGTGGAGGCCTCCTGGCCAAACCACACCAACCCAGCACAACAATGTGTGTAAGGCACCCCCAAGTTCCAGCCTGCACACATTTTTCAAAGCATTAAATTTTCACACTCAGTCCCTCGCAGATTCAGGGCGGGGTTAGGGCATGTCCCCCCGGGACAGGGGCCCACCTGAAGTACACATTCCTTTTAATGACTTTGGTCAGTCTTTATGGTCCCATTGCTTTTCCCACCCCTGGGCTTTCTTTTTGGGGCGTCCACGGGCCTTTTTCCCCCAATTAGGGGGAAGGGGAAAAGGAGAATTTTTGGTTTCTCACCGAAATTCCCTTTTTCTTAGCCTCTAATTGGGGGAAAACCCGCACCCGCCCTTTTACCCGTTTCCGGGCCGTTAAATAGGGTTACAACTTTCTCCAGAGAGGGGGTTTTATAGTTGCCCCGGTTTTTTTTTTACAGGCCGCTTAAACTGTTATTAACGTATTTTCCTGTTCCCGGTTTCAGGGTTTTTCCTTTTTGTTATTATTTTGGGTTGCCCGTTTACCTTTAAAAGGGCCCTTAAATTTTCTTTTGATTCTTGTCAATTTTTCGGGTTTAAAAATCCTACTGCTTTAGCCCAAAACTGGAGAAGCAAATTCCCGCTCAGGGGGGAATAAGCTACCCGGGGGAGGAGCCACTAACTCTTTTGCGATTCCCGCTTAGTGTCGCCTCCTATGGGCAGCAGCCCTAACACCCCCCGGGCCTTTGTCCCCCCAAATTAAAAGCTAAGAGACAAGGGAAATTTTTTAAAGGGGAGGGACAAAAAAAAATTTTTCCTTTTTGCGGGGCCGAGAAATTTTAAAATAGGCCCCGTCTTTTGGCCCAAACGCTGGCCGGAAAGCCCCCAGATTAGGTCATTGCGCCGCCAAAAAGGGGGGCGGGCCAGTGGGTTTTGGCCCCTCCCCAAAGAGACTATCTTCGCTTGGGTTTAATTTACGCCCCCCCGGGGATGAAACTGCGCCGTTCGGCCCCCACCGGGCCCTTTGGGGGCGCACGGGGAAAAGGGGGACGGATGGCAGCTCTGCTCATGAGGGGGCATTTTCCCGGTACCCCAGGAAACCCTAAAAATGGGGCTCCTCCGGGACCCAGCTCCTCCCTACTGCCTAAATTTTTTTTCCAGTCTTACATTTTACTCTTGTTTCACCCATTTCTACATTGTTTACCCTGACCAAATTTACTACGGGCCCCAAATTTTACTTCCCCAGGGAGGGAACATCTCACAGTTGATCCAGGGTGCTCCTCACTTTTCCCTTTTTTCCCCCTCACTGTCTGTGTATTGCATACGCTAATGTGTCCCCTTGCAGACGGCAGGGGATTAAGCGGGAAATTAGTCTATTCCCATAGACAAAACCTCCCCTACTTAGGAGGTTATATAAGGGGGGGGTCGGGATTTAGATACAGGGCCTATAGAAAAGAGCAATGTGGGTTAATCAGAAGGTCAAAGAAATAAAAATTTGTGTGGACAAATATTTGGGTCCCTTTCCCGGTTTATAAAGGATGCCCGCCTGCCCCTAATTACCACCAACTCGGGCATTCCTTGGCCCACCCACCACCATGAGGGCAAAGACTTTTTCCCTCCTAGGCCACCCCCCAATTTGTTGGGACTGGTTGGAAAGCCCTCCCCGGGCCCCACCAATAGGGAAGCCCAGGGGTTTAAACCGAGATACTTCTCAGTTTCCCGACATGTTTTTTCAAGGGGCCTCCGCCGCAAAAAACCCCAAACTGGGTTTTAAAAAGAGATTATTCTACCCTTTGCCCCCCGTAATCCCCTCGGCCCCCCCCCAGTTTGGGGGTGCTAGGGTTTTAGTTTTGATATTTAAGTCTACCGACTTTTTTTCACGCTCTTTCCTTTGTCAAACCACATTTGGACAGCCGCGTAGAGGTTGAACTTCTCAGGGCTTTCCCGCATCCTTCCTCGAACCAACATTGGGCCTCGAGTGACAGCAAAGGGCTCTGAGGCAAACCCGATTTGCGAGGCGGTATCAAGATCCCACAGCTGCTCTCCAAACCCACAAAGAAATTTCCCACTTATCTAAGGAATCACGTTCAGGGGCATTTTTTGACGGGCCCTTTTCTGTTTGGGATGAAATACAGGGACTCGGGGTGGGTTTCCCTTTACCGTTTTAAATTCCCCCGACCCCGTCGATCACTCGGGGCCCAGTAAAACATTGATCTTCCTGCAAAAAACCTGGGACACAGCCCCTGTAGGGGAGCCAAGTTTTTTCACAGAGAACGGGTTCTTTCCCAAGGGTTGGGGAAAACCCCCCAGACACCGAAGACGTAAGGTGTAGAACGGGGTGGGGAAAAATTTTTTTTCTGCAAAGGGCCATTTGGAAAATTTTGAATATCATTCGCCCGGGGGCCCCCATAAATTTATTTAAAATTAAAAAAAATTGCTAAAATTACAAACGCGGCGGTTCGGTGAGGAGAAAAAGCTGATCTACAGCTGTTTGAATGTTCCCGCCCGACAATCTCCTCACTTTTGTTTGGCGCAGGGGATTCAAACACTGTCAGATCAGATGTTTTTTGCCCGCGCCAAAAATTTGGGGGCTTACCAGGGGGCCCCAGGAGAAACTCTGCCGCGATCTCTGGTTTTCCGGCCCGCCTCCCGAGCGTGCCGAATGGGCCCCCCCGGGCCCGGGGTCCCTAGGGGATGCCCCCCAGGGCCGGGGAAAATTTTTTCCCCTGCGGACCCCATCAAATTTTGAACAAAAATGACCCTTTCTTTTACTTTCGTTTGTGGGCTGCATGCCCTCTGCAAGCGACACAAACCCCAAATGTTAAGGTTAAGGGCCCAAAACCCCATTTTGGGGGCCCGAGGTATACTGCACAAGGTTTGACAAGCCGAATTTTGACGGGAAAAAGGGGAGGCAAGCCTGAATACCAATGGTTACACGGGGCATTTAGGTATAAAAGCACAACTTTGGGGACACAAGAAAGGGGGGGGACCGCACGTGGGTTTCACAGGGCCAGAGGCATATGGCACAGGGGACAAAAGGGGCCCGAATTTTAAGACACACAGGGAAACCCAAAAAAAAAAGGGCAAAAAGAGATCCAGCAACACATCCAAATGGAAAAATAGATAAAAAACCAAAGTGGACCCCATAATAATTTTTTTAAAATTTGGGTTCACATGATTTTTATCTCCCTCCCTTGCCCATTTTTCTGGATGCCAGCTTTCCTTTTTATACTGCTGACAGTTTTCATCCCCGCACAGCCCAAAGACACAGAGCAGAACCCCTTTATTTATTTACTTATCTTACAACCCTTTTGATTTTCTCACGGGCTTCCCGAGGGGGAGGAGTTGTTTATTTTTAAAATAAGCAAAGGGGGTGATTGGGAATCCTCCCGGGGCTTTAACTGGGCAGTGCAAGGCTCCTGCTTTACAGAACGCCCACGCTGACTATGTTTCAGGGCGGAGACAATTCCGGGGACGCACCCCCCTGCTGATTTAAAGGGGCCCCAGCTTTCAAAAAAAAGGGAAAGTGGGCCCCGGGGCCCGGGTCAGGTGAAATGGGGGGCCGGGCGTTCCCCACCACGGGTAGAAGACAATACCCTCTCCACCACTGAAGAAATTTAAAACGGGGCCCCTGACGCCCCGAGGGCCCCTTGGGATCCCCCTCACTCAGGGTTCCCTTTTTCCTTCCTCCACTCCCTCGGTGGAAAACTTTGGCGAAGTTGGGAAAATCACGACCTACCCGGCCCTACCTCCCCAGGCAACAAAAACAACAAAAAAGCTACGGGCGGAGGACGTGGAACAAAAGGGGCCCCGGCCACTCCCCCACCCCTGTCATGGCAACGTGAGTCAAAAAAACATGTGCAAAAACTATACCCCCGGGCCCAACCCTTAAAACGGACCCAACCAGGGCCCCGTAAATTTCACGGAAACCCCAACCCGGTCGCAAAAACCGCAGGTGGGGCCCTCCGGAACACGGCTGGCCCCCTAAAATACGGTCCCCCGTTTTTTCCCCATTTCGGATTTCCCCTTTAACAGCTGCACAGCCCAACTGGGGCGCTCTCTCTCTCCCCCAGCATACCGCCCACACAGGCAAGGGGCCTTTCTCAGATCTTCTAAATCCACATGGGACCTTTTGTAGCAGTGGGGAAAAACTCGTTCATACAAGGAACATTGTAAAGGGCCCTAAAAAAAAAGGCGCAGAAGCTTTTCCCTTTAGGAAAGGGGCGCCTACCTATACAATAAGGGCCCCCACCCCCCTCTAAAGGGAAAAACCCCCCGAGGTTTCCTTTTTTTTTTAAAATAAAAAATGCTTCGGGGTATGGACCTTTTTCCCCCACTCAAACGTCACTACACAAACCATCCTTTTTTGTTTTCTCTACAGTCCGTCTTCAAAAGCCTTGCACACTACTGTTTAATTTTTCCACGGGAACAAAGGGTTTTAGACCCCTAAAAAAACGGCTCTTCAAAATTCCAAAACCCCGTTAACCCCTCCATTCCCAAAAAGTTTTTCCTTTTACTAAGGTCGACTGTACCTTTTGGGGTACTGATTTCCCGCAAACTAAAAAAAGGGGGAAAACCCGGGGGGATTTCCTCCACGTACCTTTCCCCCCGCCCCGATGGATAAAGTCCCCCCGGGGGACCCCCTTCCTAGCATTCCGAAACTTTCCCCCGTGGAAGGTTTTTTCCAAAAGGGGGGGGGGGGGGGGGGGGGGGGGGTTGAAAAAATTTTGGGGGGGGGGGGGGATGGGGGTATAAGGGAAAAAAATTTGTTTTGGGGGGGGGGGGGGGGAATTTTATAATATTTTTTTTTTTTTTGGTTTGGGGGGGGGGGGGGGGGGGGTTTTTTTTTTAAAGTTAGGGGGTTTTTTAAGTTGTTAGGTTAAAAAGGGTTGTAAGGAATTTTAAACGTTCCCCACACCTTTCCCCCTGGAAACTCAGGAAAACCCTTGTTACCCCCCAACCCTGGTTCCATCTATTTCCCTAAAATAAAACCCTTTATGGGCCCGTTCCGCTTAAAGGCTAGGCCCTTTTTAAAGGCCCAAAGATTCCCCAAAGGGAAAACCGGGTATCCTGCCCCCCCCGTTTTATCGAGGAAATCCCGGCCAATCCTTAAACTAATCATCTTCAATTTAAAAAATTTCCCCTTTCCCTAAGGGTTTTTTTCCCCCAAGGAACCCCGGCATCCATTCCCCTTATCAAGCGTCCTTTTAGTTTTTCCCATAAAAATTTTAAATCCCCCCGGGAAAAGGGGGCCCAAATTCAACAATCCCGGGGATGCCACGAAAACCCTTTTTTCCCCCCGGGGGAGTTTTTTTATCTGCCTGGCTGTCATTGGTCAACGGTTTTTTTCCTTCCACGGTCATGGCTTCCTCCAATCTCTAACGAGGACGGATAAAGATAACCGCTTTTGAAACAGTTTTTTTTCCCTGGCATATTTTTATCGCAAACCCCGCACAGAAGTACCACAATTACACCAAACGGAGGGGCCGTCCTCTCCTTTTAGCCCCCTTCCGACCCCCGAAGGGGCCAGGGGTTTTGACCCAAATTTTAACGTGTTATGACGGGAGAAAGTCACCCCCCGTACTCTTCTAGGTTTTTTCTATTTAAAGGATCCCGGGTTTGGCCAGAAGCTCGATTTCCTGTCCTTTACCGGGGGAAGCCCAAAGGTTCGGGGGGGCCTATCCCTCCATTATGGTTTTGGGGATCCATAGCAGCATGGATAATTTTTGTGGAAAAATATTATAATATTTAAAAGTCCTTTTTTTTTCTCACTTTCAAAAGGTTTTTTTTTCCAAAGCATAGTGACCCTTCCTTCCTGGGTATGGCCCTTGGTCTTTAGCCACCCATAAAGGTTCCTTCATAGGTATTTTAGGTGATTCTTCACTCTGGACCTGTTCTCGGAGACCTGATTGTTTCTCGGCTACCATCGCAGTATGCACCTTAGATGCTGGTTCTGCATCCTCTTACGCTTTCGGCCTTGGTTATCCCCTTTTTATTTCAAGAGTCTTGTCTGGCCCCCTCAAAATGTTTCCATTCGCTGTTTTCCAGAACTATGTGTCTCTGGAGACACTTCCCTTGCCAGATCATCTGCTCGGCTGTGGCGTTCCCTAATTGCAGCTTTTCCTCCACTTTAAAGGGTGCTTCGACCAACGCGGTCACCCTTATGGGGGAAGTCTTTTCATCCCTCCTGGAGGTTCCCTTTTTTTCTTTCCATCCCTGTGTCCACACCAGGGCATTGAGTGATGTTGTATACGCTCAGTCTCTCGGTCACATTTTTTGTTCCTGTATGGACAGTACCACACATGCAAGAGGCCGGACTCTCTAGGTCTCTTTTTCTTCAGAATGATAACAAATGGCTAGGCCAGGTACCCAAGGTCACCGGTCTTCTGCAGTTGAACTGCTGGCCAGACCTGCTAGCTAGAGATGGTATCGTTTCGGTTATTGCTTACCGAGGCGCTCTCTCGTACGGCAGGAGTATCCTGGATCATCGGCACCAGGTTTATGCACAACCAGGTGTGCTACACAGCCATCTGATTTAGTTATTCTTTTTGGTAAACATTATAGCGTCTATACTCAAGATTTCACTAACGCAAATCCAGATATACATATTTCCCAGGCGGCAGTAATCCACCTCAGTAGTGCGCCTTTTATAAGAGTTTATGACCTTATTCTCTACCCACCCAGGGACTGCTTTAGGACGTCCCATGGTCTGTGTCCCCCAATGAGGCGAAGGAGAAAAGGAGATTTTTGTGTACTCACCGTAAAATCCTTTTCTCTTAGCCTCTAATTGGGGGACACAGCTCCCACTCTGTTGTCCGTACATGCCTTTTTTTTTAGGTCTACACTCTTTGATTTTTAAAATATGGTTTTCTGTTAAGCCCTTACGGTTTTTTGGGCCCGTTTTAATGTAGTCGCCCTTTTTTTTTCCCTTACTTTTTGTCATTTTGTCTTCCCCTTTACTGTTTTAAAGCACAAAACTGGTCAGGAAAGGCCCCCACCCCCGGGGGGGTAAATTTACTGCAGAGGGGGGGCCAATTACTCTTTTTCAGATATTGCCTAGTGTGCCTCCTAGTGGACAGCAGCAAAACCCCCCACGGTCTGTGTCCCCCAATTAGAGGCTAAGAGAAAAGGATTTTACGGTGAGTACAAAAAAATTTCTCCTTTTTTCTACCCATTTTTAAAAAAAAAATTTACCCCAAGAGTTGTGGCTGTAGAGATTAGTGAAAGGAGGTTTAAAATTTAAGTAAATTGAACCCAGGGTTAAAAGTTACAGAGGAAATCACCCCAAAAATTTTATAAAAAAAATAATTACTGATACCGGAGAACACTAGCAAAATGACCCTCGGGTGGGGAAAGTTGCAAAAAACAGAGGGGTGAACCTATTTTTATTTTTGTAGAAAAAAATTTGAAAAGGGGCCCCGTTTGTCGGGTGTGCACGGGTGCAACACCCAAACCCAATTTTAATTACAACAGTAAGAAAAACTACACTCTGCTTTGACCCATTGGGAATACAAAAATTTATTTTAGTTAACCCAAAAATTGAGTCACTTAGATTTATGCTATGACCATATCGATGAACCACCCACCCAAACCCCGTCGAGGTGTTTTCTCTTTGACCCGGGGGTTCCGAAACCCTTTCTTTTTCCCGCCTCTATCGGGGTTTAAAAACCCTCATTTTTTTTAGGCAAACTAGAAAAAACTGAAAACCAGATAATATTAGATAACAAAACCCAAAGGGAAGGGAAAGGTGCCCCAACAGAGGATGGGAACTCGTATTCCCCAATTTATAAAAAAACTGCGAAACCTCGATTCTGACAGTGTGCACGGGTGAAAACCCCAAAAAACACTAAATTTCCCAATAGTAAGAAAATTTGGCCTCTGTTTGTGAAAAAATAATAAATAATAATTACCTAAATTTTATTAATATGTAATTTTTTAAAAATTTGTTTTTTTCCATCAAAATTTGGAGAACCATTTGGCAAGGGAAAGCAAATTTTTGGCTTTCCGAAAAAAACTTTTTAAATTTTAGGCCCCACGGCCAGGAAACGCCCTAACATCTTTAATCCCATTCGTTTCTGTGGTCAGTCCTCCTAAAATCGGTGGACAAAAAAAAACCCACAAAAGATTGTGATAAACTCCAAGCACTGTTTTGGGCAAGAAGGGAGTTGTTATGATTCAGGTTTTTGGCACAGAAGCGGATATCCAGCTTGTTGGGGCAAATGGGCCAAAAGAAAAAATGTTTTTAAATTTTGTTTTTAAAAAAAAGGTCTACAAAAAAATATTTTTTGTAATCATCACAGGTGACTTTGTATTTTTCGGAAATGATCTTTTCTCTTTACCTCATTGGGGGACACAGGACGATGGGGGTTATGCGGTGTCCACTAGGGGTTTACCGTATGCAAATCTGAAAATGATTAACAGTGGCTCCTCCTCTGCAGTATTTCAGCCCTGGCCCGGGCCCTGCCTTTAAAAACCCGTTTTTGCTTGTTTTCGCCCCTAAGGGGGGCCACCTAAATTTTTACTCTTCAATCACGGAAGAAGCAAAAGTGGGTCTCCCTTTGAGACTCTCGGCATGGTCCTTCCTCGACCCCCCCCGTTACGGGGGTGCTGGTTTGAGGTTTGAGACCATCACCCCCCATTTCCGCCCCTCCCCCGCATCTCGGGGTGTCGGTTTAGGTAAAAGATAACCCCCTCCCAACCCCCAAATTTCCCCTGGTTTCTGGGTTGAGGGGTTTAGGCAATGGAAAAAGCCCTCCGATGGTGACACCCGCACCCTCCCCCAATCACCCCCCCTGGGGGGATTAGGGGTTTAGGCACCCCCAGGTAGGGCAGACAGTGGCAGCAGATACGGCATCCACCCCAAGGGCTCAAGGATCTCAAAAAACTGCTGCACTATCCAGGAGCCCAAAAGCTGCGCCCGCGGGCTCCTGATGGGAGGGGGCAGTGCAGGGCAGGCATGGCCCCATTCAGAGGCACAGGATCCTTGTGCCTCTGTACCAGCATAGCACCTACAGGTGCCAGGGACACCCTCCAAGGGCGCCCCCCCCCTTTTGAACTGTAGCCCCTCCCCCACCCTGCCTAAGGATCTGGGAGGTCCGGATCAATTCTGGCCCCTACCAGGTCCTCCATGCCGGCCTGGAGCCGTTTTCGGCCCTCAGCTTTCTAATTTAGGTCCCCGGCTTCGGCCTCCACTGAAGCCGCCGCCTTTTCTCTGCCCCCGGCCCGCCCCGGGAAAGACTAATATGACACTGCACAGTGTCCCCAGAGGGGCGGATTGCAGCTGAAAGAGTGCGATTAAATTCAGCCTGGCGCCCTTTTTCAGCGTTTTCCGCCCCCCCTCCCTATCTTCCGGGGGCCATTACTGCTGCAGCACAGACTGCAGCTCCCAGTCAACGAGAAAAAGCAGCCCAGGATCAGGCCAGCCAGTCTCCGGGGGGCACGGGAACTCTGGACTTTGGTGCTGGACACTAGAGGGGCACACCGGTGTGGTAAAATCACAGCTGAGGCCCCATCTCGGCTGTGACTATTTACTATATAAGGCTCCTCTGCATAGCCCTCCCTGTCCAGTCCCAGGCACTATGCCGGGCTCAAATTTAAGAGAACCAGGGTTCAGGACCACAAGGTTCAGGACTATTATGCTTTCTGCACAGCCTGCAGGAACGCCCTGCCCAGCGGCAGTACGTACCCGCACTGCCAGGACTGCATTCAACCTAATGTGCCAGAGCCCCAAGTAGCCCTTACTAATCCCAATGACCCTTAATATCACGCCGGAATGGGCCATGCACATGTCCCAATCCATGTCGCAGTCTATAGATAGGCTTCCTCCCCCATTGCTTCAGGTCTTGCAGAGTCACCCCTCATCCGCGGTCACTGCTCAACAAAGGGAGAGCTCGGACCAGGGACGCGATGACCAGGCTTTCCTCTTCTAGAATAGGACAAAAGGGACCCATGGATCACGCTCATCAGCGTCATCACATAGCTCGTGGTCACCCCCTAACCAGGGAGAGATGCTGTAGCTCCAAAACATCAAGAAGGTCCCTAACAGGGACAGCCCACCATAGTTCTAGATCCCCACAGCCACCCCCCGGCCAAGAGAACCCACTGTCCCAGCTCCCCTAACAGGGACGTCACAGCAATACAGATTCTGAGGGCCTCTGTGATTCCGACTCGGATCAGGACGCAGAAACTGCAGCGATGGTTGAGGATTTTAATTTCTTCCATCAATCGGGTGTTGGACATCTCTGATCCACCCCCGGATACTCCAGAACACAAAATCTCTTTTCAAGAGGTTTCGGAGGCGCCTAAATTCTTCTCCAATTACCCAGAGTTTAAGGCTTCCTTAAAAAGCATCGCTCACAACCAGAGAAAAAATTTGCCAATTGCAAATACCTAGAGACACGTTAGCCTTTCCTACAGGACGCGACCCAAGAGTGAACAGATCCACCGGAAGTGGATCCCCAGTCTCTAGGCTAGCAACACAGTCACTGCTTTCTCTGCTGGATACCTCATCTTCAGGGACACAGTGGACCGTCAGGTGGAATGCAAATTTCCCGATCAATTTTCGATGTCACAGGATCCTTTTCTGCACCGCATTCTCTTCGGTCTGGGCTGCCAAGGCCATCATTGGGTTGGGCCAAAAGCTTACAGGCTTGCCTACGCTCATCTAACCCTGAGCTGGCGGACCAAACTGTTCAAATTTCAGTTGTAGCAGATTATATGCTCCCGGCAGCTTTAGATCAGCAAACGGTGTAGCGGGGATAGCATCAAACGCCATCATAATCCGGCGTATCCTCTGGCTGGGGAATGCAAAGTGGATGCAGTTTCCAAAAAGTCACTCACACACCTGCCGTACCTTAGCGGTCGGGCTGTTCGGTGAAAAGTTAAGACACGATGATATGGATCGCCACAGGGGACAAGAGACCTCTCTTCCCCAACTGAAACCCAAAACGCACGTACAAGAGGCGTATCAAGCACGATTCCAATCCTTTTGAAACTCGTTTAGGCTGGTCAGTCTCTTGACCGGCACGGATTGAAAACTCACCCTTTAATACAGTTGGCACAGTCATGGGATGGTTAGCAATCTACCCAAGTATCCCCGATTCCAAGTGGCCCCCGTTTTTAGGGAAATGCCTTAAACACCCCCAGGGGTCTAGTGCCCCTTCCCAAGGAAAAGGGCTTTGTTCCGTTGGGGTTTTCACCCCCCTCCTGAGCCCCCTCGATCTCCCCGGTTTCCCATGTTGCCTGGCAAGATGGTGGCAGCAATGGAAGCTTTTCTTTTCCCCAGCTTCATTGGTCCTCTCCAACTGGTACCCTCAAGTTTTCATGGGAAAAGTCCTTTTTCCCCGAAAAAAAACGTTTCGGTTAAAACCCCGACAACCAAGGTCCCTAAATTTGGGTCGGGGATGACCTCCTTGAAAAAGGGAAAAACCCTTTTATGGGTATTAAAGGTTCAACCAGAGTGAGTCTTAATAGGTTGGGGGAGCGTGACCTGACCCGAGCAAGGGCAAATGGCCCCATCAGAAGTGACCATGGTATAAAAAATGGAGATTCGTTCCAATTTGGTTGAGACCCTTCCCATTACTGGCGGTTTTCCCACAATAAAATACAGTCGGACAATCCACGGCGGTAGCATTGGAATCAAAGGGGGGAGGACTCCAGTGCCGGCGATGCGAGAATAAAACATTCTCTGGGGGGAAAAACACAGACTCTGTCCTGTCTCGGTCAATTGGGAGTAGACAACGGGAAAAGCAGATTCCTCAGTGAAAGGAATGGACTATGAGAGTGGCCCTAATCCCAAGTTTTTAAACAAATCTCCCATCGTGTGGGATTGGATGTGGACCTAATGGCATCACCCCTCAATGCTAAGGTCTCCGCTTCAGGGCCCAGAACACCGACCCGCGGTCACTGGGAGCGGATCCCCTGGCCCAGGACTGCCCTAATTCCAGTTGTAGTCTTTCCACCCTTTTCTTGTTTCCCCAGAGTATGAAAAAAATCAAGCAAGAGGGAGTTAAACCATTAACTCCCCCAGACGGGCCCAAGAGTAATGGTACACTGACATTGTACGTCTCCGCAGAGCCCCTGGCGTCTCCCAAATCGTCACTCTTCTATTCAAGGCCCGTTTACCACCAGAATTGGGCCCCCCTAAATTTTGACAGTGGGGCCCCTTGAGACCTGGGTTTTAACCCAGGCAGGGTTCTCGGGAGTATTGGAAATGAAAGGGGGGGAAAACCCGCCTCTGAAAGATGTACTATATACCGGGAAGGTTTCTTTCCTTGTCGAAGATGTGGCCTGACCCCATTGCCCTTTTCCCCTGCCCGGGACAGGTTTTCCCCAAATTTGGTCTGGCGGCAGCTGCCCCTGGGTTTTAAGACCAAGTGTCGCTTTCTGGTTTTTTTCAGAGACACTTGCTAACAAATGCAAGTCAGGACATTTTTCAAGGAGTTCCGCTTGGTTCCCCCCTACAAAAGACCCCCTAGAGATGTGGGATTCAATGGGCTGAAAGCACTAAGGAACCCCTTTTGAGCCCCCCAGAGAAATCCCCTCCGCCTTTATCAAGAAGGGGCCCTTCCCGGTGGCAAACACCCTTTCTTGCAGGTGTCAAGAGTGACAGTTCTCCTGCAGACTTTTCTTGGTTTTTCCCAGGACAAGGTATTTCCCTACGGTCCCATCCTTCCTCCGAAAGGAGTTCTACCTTCCATTCAACGAAGAAATCGCCCGTCGTCCTTTGTTGGCAACCGGGTTTTGGTTGGAAGGCTCTGATAGTGGATTGTAGGGCATTTCGTATCTATGTGTCTAGGAATGCGCCCTTCCGGAGGTGGATTCCTCTTCCTTCTTTGGGAAGGCAGTGCCAAGGGTGTGCTAGCTTCAAAGTACCCCGGGGGATAAACTCCACCCAAAGGAGGCCCACAGGTTAAAAATTACTCTTCTGGCTGGATTTAGCACTTCTACCGTGCGGCCCCTTTGGGCCCTTAAGACCCGGCCTGGCCCCAACAAAAGTGTAAGGCGGCCACTGGTCTAGTTACACACGTTTTTTCAAATTTAAAAAGAGTCATACCCCTCCTAGAGTGCGGTTGGGTGGCGTGTCCTGCAGCCGCAGTGCCCCCCCTATGGGGACTGTCTGCCAAAAAAGTTATTTCTTCCCACCCGGGGGCTGTTTTTGGGAAACCATGGTCCCTTGGGCCCCCCAAAGAGGCAAAAGAAAAAGGGGTTTTTTTGTACTCACGTAAAAATTTTTTCTTTCCTGGGCCGTTTTATATGAGTTTTATTGTTTTGAGCCCTACAAGTTGCCTTTTTCTTTTAAAGGTGGTTAATTATTATGTTACGTTTCCGGCCGGGAGGGGGTAAACTGCAAAAGGGGGGGCCAAGTTAATCTTTTTCAGATTATGCATAGTGTCGCCTCCTAGTGGCGCAGCAAAACCAGGCCCTGTGCCCCCCAAATTAGAGGCTAAGAGAAAGAGATTTTACGGTGAGTAATAAAAATCCCCTGTTTGCCCTGATTTAAAAAATGTAGATAGTTTTTTACAGGATGTGTAGTTGCCATGGGCGCATCATTTTTATAAGGTATAGGAAATTTAGGGCGGAATTTAAGGAAAACAGTTTCATTCGGAAAAAATGCTTCCCCTTAAAAAACGTTTTTTTTGAAACCTGAATAATTTCACTTGCAAATAAAAACCCAAAATAGGGAAAATTAAAAGTGTTGACATTAGACTTGTTATTGTTTTTCGGGGTTTGGTTTTAAAACATCCAACAGTTTGCCATCTCCGAGTCTTCCAAAAACCCTGCGCGGTTTTTCCCATTCTTTATGCCCTGATGAAACATTTTCCCCTTGTTCATTGTTGCACCCCAAAGTTTTTGGGGGGAAAAAAAAAAATTAAAATGTAATGCAAAAACGTGCCTTTTCGAAAATGCAACATCCAAAAAAGGGTATTATTTTATTATTTATTTATAGGCACCATTGATTCCATGGGGCTGTAATGAGAAAGGGTCTAAAACAAGTTAAAAATACAATGCACAAACTAACCGTGACAGATGGCACAGAAGGGAAAAGGCCCCTGTTGTGGGCTTACTTACGGGGGAGGGGGGAGGGAAACAGTGGTTGGGTTGCTGGGTGTGGTGGGGGGCCCGGGTCCTTTTGGGGGGTGAGGTGGCACTGTGGTCATTGCGGGCTGTAGGCTGTTTAAAGAGATGGGTTTTCAGGTTTTGTTGAATTTCCGAGTATAGGGGACAGTCTAAGTTTTGAGGGGGAAAAAATTCAAGAGGATGGGGGATGCTTGGGCAAGTTTGGGGGAAATTAGATGGGAAGTACAAGTGTGGAGGAAAGGAGGAGGTTTGGGAGGATCGAAGATTGGAGTTGGATGATATTGGTAGAATAGTTCAGAGTGTAGGGTGGGGCGATTGTTGATGGTTTGAAAGTCAATGTTAGTTTGAATTGGATACATGGGGAATTGGGGGAGTTAGTGGAGGGTTTGCATGGGTAAAAGTGGGGGGAGGAGGTGGAAACCTAAGGGGCGCTATTAAATATTTAATATTAAAACATGTACTTTATTGTCTTCATGCTAAAACATCTTGTACGAGGTAGTTAGTGATAAAGTAAGAGCAAATCCCAGGTTTTGACATTTGTGTCTTATTCATGGATTAAACTTGACCCTGAAAGTTTTAAATAGGGGGAGTAAGGAAGGGGAGTGGAAACCCTTATGCATGTGAATGCTATTACTAATTATTAAATTTAGAAACCCCTTGGGTTAAAAATTTAAATTATCCCTATGCCCCGTGTTAAAAAAGTTTTTTAAATTTAAAAAAACCTTTTATTTAAAAGGAAAAAAATGAAATAACATTATACGCAACAAGGCAAAAATTTTTATAAAAAAAACTTTCACTTCATAAAAGATTAAATTTATAGGAAAGTCAAATACCCCAAAAAAAACAAAACCTTCAATCGGTGTGTCGCATCTAAATACGTATACGAATAGAAAAATCAGAATATTTTCGAAGCTTACATTAGTTTCCACTTCATGCTATTTTCTGGAAAGAAAAAGGATTAATTATAATGGAGTATCAGATTTGAGTATTCAAACCCTTTGGTGTGCTTAAATAATTTAATTATCCAGAAGGATTCTTGTTAGAATTTTCCTTGGAAATTTTCATTCCGTTTTGTTTTTTTTTTTTTTTCTCAATTCCCTGAAATGTCAGTGTTTTAAAAACTCGTAGTGGTGCTGAACTAAATGCTTTGCATGCCCATTGTTCATTGCATCAGGATTAATTGTGTTAAAATATGTTTCTAATACTTTTTTTTTTTTTTTTTTTCTGTTTAAGGTGGGTTTAACGTCCCCATTCGGCGTCCAACCCGACCAAAAACCGTGGTTGGGAGTTGGACCCCATATCGGGCGCCGTTGTACAAAACCCTCCCGGAACAGCCCAAAACAAATATGGGGGTTGAATGAGCGTGCTTTCAAATGCCCCATATCG
>JARQOC010000003.1:709381273-709435720 GCA_033576535.1 Allobates femoralis
CACCGCCGAACTACAGGCTAGACGAGAATTCAAAGAAGCTTGCTCTGCCTCATTACAGTAAATTTTCCATTGGTAATTTCATCTGAATTATGTTTTTCAGAGATTTACACGTAATCACTGATGCAAGCGTTCAGCATTGAGTGCAGGATAACCATGAGCTGAGCCTTACTATGATCTTTGGAATGCAGAATAAACAAATCAACAGCAGTTGAAGAATTGTCTTTAAGACTATTTTTACGCCATTCACCTCGCGGTATAATTGATTAGGTAACTTTATACGTCAGGTCAGTACGATCACAGCAATGCCAGATTTATGTAGGGTTTTTTTGTACGTTTGGCTAACATAAACAACAAAATTGCTATTTTACAAAATAAAGGTTTTTTACATCACCGAGTTTTGAAGGCAATAGTTTTTTTTCATTTTTCTGCCGACAGTGTCATGGGAGAGCTTTTTTTTGTCCAGGATGAGTTGTAGTTTTTATTGGTACCATTTTGGGCCACATATTTTATTATTGCTTTCTATTCTGCTTTTTGTGGGGTTGAATCAAGAACAAACAGAAATTGATAATTTTTTTGTTTTAATTTTACGACTCTCACTGTGTTGTACCATAAAAACAATTTAATAGAAAAATAATTGTTTTTGCATTTCTGTATTCTGAGAGCTATTGATTTTTTATTTCTCCACTGACCTAGATGTGTGGTGGCTTGTTTTTTGCAGGATTAGTTGCACATTTTTGATCTCGTTTCATTCCCATTTTATAGAAGGGGGTTCTTCCAGACGCGGCAATACCAAATATGAGTACTTTTTGTTTATTGTTTGTTTTTGACATACATATATGTATTTATTGGTATTATATTTTTCATATCTCTTTGTTCTTTTTTGTGTTTTTTTTTAAACTTTTTTACTTAGTCCCTACCAGCATTGCAATGGATTATATGTCAGTGCTGTATTCACAGCACTGACAGTTTACCTCACACACCATGCATCTGGCATGGTGTGCAAGGCTTTCCATAGCTGGGTGAACCGAGGGTCATCATGATGAGGATCCTGGGATACTATGGCTGCGATCACATAACAGGGGTCCCAATTGCTTTGTATTGCCACTTATATGCTGTGATCACTATTAATCACAGTTTTTAGGGTGTTTAACTGCCCAAAGCAGCAGCACTCCTGGCAGTAAATGCTGTGGCCCAGTGGGTTCACCTCCGGATGCTTGTCCCTGCAAGCGTGACAACATAGCTTATGATTGTACACAGTCACAAAATGGAGCAATGTGTCCATGATTTCACTGCAACCAGCAAGTTGGTCAGAAGTTGGACAGATAAGTTGGTGTGTGTAAAGTGGCCTTTATGGTGGGTTTACACACACCAATTTCTGAGTCCAATATCTGAACAGATCTCTGGTTGCAGTGAAATCATGGACACATTGTTACATTTGTACACAGCCACAAAATGGAACTATGTGTCCATGATTTCACTGCAACCAGAGATCTGTTCAGATATTGGACACAGAAATTGGTGTGTGTAAACCCACCATTAGACTTTTCCTTTGATTGTTCCACTCCTGGTTTGTGATGAGCTTGCACATATGCAGCTTGTGAGTGCACCCTCATGGTGGGTTTACACACACCAATTTATCTGTTCAATCTCTGAACCAATCTCTGGTTGCAGTGAAATCATGGATACATTGCTCCATGTTGTACACAGCCACAAAATGGAGCAATGTATCCATGATTTCACTGCAACCAGAGATTGGTTCAGAGATTGAACAGATAAATTGGTGTGTGTAAACCCACCATAAGATTTTCCAATCACTTGCTGTATGCAATAAAAAATGGCTTTGGCAAAGCACACAGATTTAGTTCTCACATTAGTTTGCAGCAAAAATGCCTATGTGCAGATGGACCCTCTCGCCATCCTATTCTATCTAAAAAGTGATTGAGGATCTATCTATTTGTAACAATTAAATCTGGAGAGAGAAAAAGCACAAGAGGAGTCTTATCTTTTATACAGAGATGCCATATTAGTGCAGGAGAGGCTCCCCTTTGGTGGTTGTGAAAGTCACAATCACTATACACACATACAACCACTGCTGCGGACCCACTTGGAAAGATGTCGGTAGAGGGCAATGTGATTGGGTATAACCCACGCTGTTGCATTATCCACAAATACAATTTCAGATCAGTCCATGCAGATCATAGATGATTTCTTATGTCAACGCTTTTCAGAGCCACCATGGGCTCCTTCCTCAGGACAAATCATATAAGAAATCATAACATAAGAAATCATCTGTGATCTGCTTGGACTGATCTGAACTTGTATTTGTGGATAATACAGCAGAACGGGTATACCCGATGTCGTTACCCTGTACCGATAGCTATCTATTTGTGTAACACGGATTGAACCACACTAAGTGGCAACAGCACTGTCCCTAACCAGGAACACACTGAAAATGGCACTGATGGAAAATGGCCGCTTCTTGTTACCCAAGGAATATGTAAATTTGGCAGCCACTGAAAAATATGTATTAGAATCTGAGAGTCCTCAGTGGTAGATACCATCTTTTTAGTTAGACATTAAAAGGTAAGAACAAGCAGCTTTCGAGACTCTATGGTCTCTTCATGAGGCTTAATAATGGTACAACTTTTGAACACACACACATATATACACATGTACAGGGTTGGATGATGCAGTAAATAAACTAAGTTTGGTGAAGCATAACACATGACTTGGCAGAGTTGGGAGTGGGGAAGACATCTGGTGTAGTGAAAATCAATGTCCTGAGATAAAAAGCAAATAGCTTTATGTCCTTAGTCCTTATTAGTTGTTTCTTCAAGATTTGGAGATTCCTCAATTAATGTAAAAATACATAAATCCAAGTGACACATTAATTCCGTCTCTGAATGTGTCAAAGGTCAACATAAGTTTATATTTTCAGACTTTTCTGTCTCTCTGCGATTTGAAACTAGTATTTTCATATCCATTATGGTATGGTCGGGGCACAAAAATGATTGGCTACAGGTAGATCCATTCTTTTTTCTTTTATTGTGACTAGAGAAAAAAACAATCGGGTCCCTCTTGCAGTTACCTACAATCCAAATCTGGAGGTTCTGAACATTTGATTAAGTACATTACATTGCTTGTGGTGCAGTTGAAGTTACCTTGTATCTCGTAGACCCGATCTGTGCTGGGAATCTTTATTTTGTTTTTTGTCATTATAAATGAACAGGTTTTTACACCTGTTCTGGTTGCAGGGAAAGGTTCCTGTTGCTGTTGGAGAGGACAGGGAGCTTATGACAATGATGCGTTTTACATCCAGAGTTTGTCTAAAATACAGAAGTCCAGAAATATAGATTTTAGTCGGGCATGTTTTTGTAGTAGTGATTGTGGTTTTCATGCAACTCCTCTTAACACCTCCAAATTTGGACTGTAGGTGACTGTATGTGTGCGCTCAAAAGTTGTGTCATTATTAACCTGATGAAGAGGCCATAGTGTCTCGAAAGCTTGCTTGTTCTTACCATCTTTTTAGTTAGCCATTAAAAAATGGAAACATGATGATACATTGGAGCTAGCTTATATATTTGTGTTGCTGCAGTAACTCTAAAGGTACCTTTACAAGCCGCTACAGAAGGTTGGAAACAACCGTGTGCCGGAGACAAATGTATCTTGCACCGTCAAATCAACCCTAGGTAGCGGCGTGTAAATCAGGTTGTTGCCACCCGTCACTTTCGGCACCTATTTCAGAGCAGTGCTCTAAAACAGGTTGATTTCAACCCGATGGTAGCGGCGTCTAAGTAAGGTACGGTAAGGTTTTTTCGTCACCTAGTTAACTTCCTGGGGCTTGACACAGCCTCCGGGAAACTGCCCCCATTCAGCGATCATTGGTGGAAGCTCCTGCGTTACGATTGGTTGTTGCTGCATAGGGCGGCAATTTAAGGGGCTGACCAGTCACACTACACAATTGCTCGAGCGTCATGTATTAGCCAGCCTTCCTGCGCTGGCTGGCCAATCATGATGCTATTGCATTGTCCAATCATCGTACGAGCATCTCGTAATCCACAACTCTGGCATGCCTATGTGTTGTCCCTGCTGCATCAGGTCCTCCCATATTACCTTCTGTAGCGGCGTGTAAATGAGGGAAGGTGCACTACAGAAGGTAACTTGTGGCACCCGGCGGTGCCTCCCGAGATAGATTAAACCTTCTGTAGAGCACTTTGTAGCGGCGTGTAAAGGCGGTATCGGGTACCGTTTTCAACCGTTGGTACGTGCTCATGCACGTGAAACACCCAGTTGTTTCCAACCTTCTGTAGCGGCGTGTAAAGGTACCTCAAAGGTACCTTCACACGCCGCAATCTCGCCAGGAGATCATAAAGGCAATATGTCGCCCCGGAGCAATCGCCATGAAATTGCCTCTCAGTTGCAGCATTGGATTGGGGAATTTCGTGGCGATAAATCGCCTCTCCCCTGTCGCCTGATTTCGGAGCACTGCTCAGAAATCAGCTGCTATTCTGGAGGCTTTATTTGCGTGTTGTGTTGTGTGATAGGGCGATAGTGATGGAAACAGTGTTGCCTATGATTTCCCGTAGGTGTGCCACAGTGTGCTGTAGTCCATGCCCCGTCTGCGATGACTGGTGTTGGTACTGTGTTCCCATTGGCTGTCCGTTGACAGAGCACCATATTTGAGTGTGGATTTGTGCCAAACTCCGAAAGACAATGGTGTCATGTATTAGCCAGCCTTCCAGAGCAGGCTGAGCAATCGTAACGCTGTTGCGTTGTCCAATGAACGTGAATGGGGCGCGGTGTAAACCACTGTGGCACGCCTATCTCCTTGCTGCGACGAACGTGTACGCCCACATTGCCTTTGGAATTACGGCGTGTGAAGTGACGAGGGAATGAGGCAAGATTGTTTCCCCTGTAGGTGAGGCGATTTCCAGAGAGACACATCGCCTTGGGTTCCGGGCGCAATTGCGGCGTGTGATGCCACCATCGGCGATCTGAGGCGGACACGAAAAACGTGACCACGCACGTTATATTGCCATATATCGCCAGCAGCGATTGCGGCGTGTGAAGGTACCTTAAGGTATCACCGCAGTGTTACACCTTTAGGGTGTTTTGGATATTAATTAAAGGTAGTGAGTTATGCGCTACACTTTGTATTATGGAATGAAACGATGTTTGGGTGAGCGCTGGGATATGAAGACAGCTACACTTCAACAAGTATTTTACCTGTAAGTTTATTGTTCAAATCACACTAGGTCCTCTCCCACAACATGTTTCGACGCTCAAGGCGTCTTCCTCAAGTGGATCCACTTGAGGAAGACGCCCTGAGCGTCGAAACATGTTGTGGGAGAGGACCTAGTGTGATTTGAACAATAAACTTACAGGTAAAATACTTGTTGAAGTGTAGCTGTCTTCATATCCCAGCGCTCACCCAAACATCGTTTCATTCCATTGCCTGCATATCCATCTCCCTATGGGGAGAGCGGTGGAGCAGCTCCGGAAGAGAAGACAAATCTAACAGAGGAGAGGAAAACACGTGACGGATCACGTGCAATTACACAGGCGGACACCGAGGAAAAAGGGAAAGAAATCCACACCGTCCAGAGAGAGACCCCGTGCACTCACTACGTGAGCCCCCCTGTTGTGCGGACAGCACAACAGGAAAAGGTGAGTGTAACGGTGACTTAACAGAGGGTGGATATAAAACATAAAGCAGCGTGGCGCAACCAATTTCTATATCTCATTACACTTTGTATTATGGCTCCCAATAAACCACATAGGCACTGTTTAGTTAACCCTCCTTTGGGATGTTTATTCAAACTAGATAAATACTTTACATATTAGCCACTCTTAAACTGGGTGGATATTATGTAAAGTATTTATCTAGTTTGAATAAACATCCCAAAGGAGGGTTAACTAAACAGTGCCTACGTGGTTTATTGGCAGCCATAATACAAAGTGTAGCGCGTAACTCACTACCTTTAATTAATAGCCATTAAAAGGTATCAACCACTGAGGACTCTCAGATTCTAAAATATATTTTTCTATATACTAGCTAACATAGTACAAACATTTTTTACTTCAACCAATGAAACAAGCCAGCCAATGACCCAAGCCTTTATGTCTTCAACTTGTGGATGTTTTATGTGCCCTGATTGGCTGCTGACCAGGAACACCCACACAGAAAATGCTGGGAAAAATATTGAGTCCAACGCTCCTCTGACCTCTCCAAACCCCTCCCCTCTCATCAAACATGTCCAACCCATTATCCTACACTGTCAGAATGTAGTAGAAAAGCATGACTAAAACATAGTAATTCTTTTTTTAGCCAATCAGTTAATGAACAAAGCTGCATTCGCAAATTTTTGGTGAATTACTCAGATTTCCGATCACGAATGAAATCTGCAATGTTCATGCCGAATTTGAAAATGGTGAACATGTTCGGGGAAGGTTCACTCATCTCTAATCATTACCTCTAATGCAGCAAACAGTAAAGTCACCTTATTATATCATATAGGCGGCCGTCACACGCATCAATTTCTAGAGCGATATCGCTTAAGTGATCTGCTTTTTGATCGCTTAAGCGATATCGTTTGTGCATCGCTGCGTGCAATCAAGCGATTTTGCAATGTAAAATCGCTTGATTGTTTGATCGCAGATTTGTGAGCCGGAGCTCATATCAAGCGATAATCGCTTGTTCAATCTGCTTCATCGTGGTGTGTGACACCATGATGAACGATCTCCCAGCGGCAGAGCCTATGCTGGGAGATGGTATCTATGGTAAACGTCGGGTTACTAAGCGCCGAGCGGCGCCTAGCAAGCCGATGTGTACCATAGTAACCAGCGATCTCGCTGGCCCACATCGCTGGTGAGTCTGTCTGTGTGACAGCTCACCAGCGATGTGAGCGATATTGTTAGCGATCGCGTGTGCATGTGATCGCTAACAATATCGTGCATAACATTGAAGCGTGTGACGGCCGCCATATAGCCACATCATCCTTTATGTTTCCATGTATAATTAGATCCACAAGTCTGCCTTGAATCTGCAGTATATTTGTTACATTCCTATGTATGCCAAAAATAACGTGCCTTTGTAAAATATCAGAAGATTATTGACCCGGATTCATAGTGTGTGGTTACATTTGCTAAGGAGCTGAGGAATTAGTATTATACACACAATGTGCTCTAGAAAGTCAAACAGAGAGGAGGGCTGTTATTTGTATATGAATGCTAGGTCCAGAACGTGTGATGACAAGTAATTAGACAAGTCTGATCCTATGTTCACCTGCCCGAGAAAATCACTTAATGTCATGTGTACAATATGTGCTGTATGGAACTAGTCAAAATAATATGGTGGCCTGCAGTGTCTCAACAGAAACGTTTTCTGGCAGCATAATTTGGGAATGTTTTGACATATAGACTATTTATGCACACTGTACTTCCATATGTTTAAATCAAGCATAAAAAACTTGTCTAACAGGAATATGCAGTTTACATAGAAAGGAGACTGTCACAGCAGATGTAACAACATGCGGAAAACCAATGTCTGCCATGCAGCTCTTAGCACAAGCAAGGTTTGTCTGCTTTGCTGTTACACCAACTGATATAATATGGGATTATTGTCAATTAAAGCGAACCTGTCACCCCCTCCAGGCATCTAAAGATACCATAGCCACCTTCTGCAGCACTAAGGCTGCATTCTGACAAGGTGTCTATAGCATTTATGCTCCCTTGATTCACTGAAATAAAGACTTTTATAAAATCTGTTTCAAACCTGATCCAAGACCGGGAGGCGGGTTTTCAAGCGTCTGTCTCCCTCCTCTGTGGTGTCAGTCATCCCTCTCTGCTCTCTGTGCACCTCCTACAGAGCCACCTCCCTGCATTACAGAGCTTAGTCAACTCTGCTACAACATAAAGCTGCTGTTATAAGAGACTCCACAGTAGTAAATCTAGCAGGATGATCCTGAGCAGACAAAACACTGCCTGCTACGTAGCAGTCCTTGAGCTGAGCAGGTTTCACTTTCAGTTTCTTGTACCCAGCAGCATTGCTCCTAAGCCCCTGATCTAAAGCACAAACTCAACTCTGCTGCACTGCTAACAGCTCAGCTCAAGGGCTTTGTCTGTTCAGGATCCTCATGCTAGATTTACTACTGTGGGGTCTCTTATACCAGCAGCTGTATGTTGTAGCAGAGCTAATGCAGGGAGATGGCCCTGGAGGAGGTGCACAGAGAGCAGAGAGGGATGACTGACACCACAGAGAAGGGAGATAGACACATGAAAACCCGCCTCCCGGTCTTGGATCAGGTTTGAAACAGATTTTATATAAGTCTTTATTTCAGTGAATCAAGGGAGCATAAATGCTATAGACACCTTGTCAGAATGCAGCCTTAGTGCTGCAGAAGGTGGCTATGGTATTTTTAGATGCCTGGAGGGGGTGACAGGTTCGCTTTAAGGATGATTAAGTAAACTGAAGGAAAAGACCCTGAGGTTGCTCCAGGACAGTACCTTCTCAACCAATCATAAAATTATGTAGTCTGTGTTTGATCTATAAAATATTGGTTAAAGTCTTGATGAGCTATAAAAAAACTTTTATGAATTTGATTTCTTAGTGTGGTACCTGCCCTATCTAATTGCAGTGCCTCTTCTCCTTAAAGGGGTATTTTCAAGTTTATTAAATTGTGTTAGATTGTTAAGCAGCATGATAATAAGCAAGTTTGCAATTGACTTACTTTTACTCTCTATTGCAATGAGAGCTTTTATCTTAGGCTGGCTTCACAACCCGGTACAATCAGGTCCAGAACTGTACGGGATGAACCTAACATCCCCGATGCCTAGTTTTTCTAAGCCACTAGTGCTTTCCCAGACCCTGGCTGAGAGTGCTAAATAGTTGCATACCAGGAGAGGGATTAACTCCTAGAATACTAGTTAGGCCTTGCTGACCCATAGATTTCTATACAGGAGTTACTTGATCAGCTCCCTTCTCTTCTCTCTCAGCTCCTGACAAACTACTGTTATAAAATTTGCAAAATCACCATCCACATGATTGGCTGCTTTCAGAGCAAGTCTAGTAATCACAGCTTTCACTGTTCTGAGCTGTGTGCTTAGTAAAAAGTCCTTTTATCACATGTATAAGTAACTTGATAACAGTGTAGGCTCAGAATAATCTGCTAATAGCTGAATGTGCTACAATAGTACTTGTGCTGAGCTTTCTGTTCACAAGAATTGTTACTTAAACAGAAGTGCCCATCCAACCTGAAACCAGTAAGCAAGAAAACTATATATATATTTGCAACACTATCCCCATTGGGGGCTCACAACCTAAATATCCTATCAGTATGTCTTTGGAGTAAATTAACAAAATGTAATTGTACAGATTCCACAAGGACAACTTCTCCTGGGAGGTCAGAATGGAAGATCTATAACTGGCACATGAGAGAGTAATGAGTGAGTTTAAATAATGAAAGGAAGTGTCAGCAAAGTGCAGCAGATTAAATTAAAGCTGTATGAAATGTCAACAGGATCAAAAAGGAACTCTTATCCTCTTCAACACCAAATGAAAATACGGTAAATCTGCTCCACTCACGTTAATCCCCGAGTGGATTCCTATGATTTGCTACACACCATGTCCTTCTAATCCCATTCTAATCCCATATACAGCAAAGGTCTCAGCCAGACATGACTCAATCATGACAGTACTTCCTCACATTGTACAAGGGTCCTCCAGACCCTAAGGATCAAGCTTATTCGAATGAAATGCATAGAAGGAATGTACCAAACTCCTGGCATTCACTTCTGATGCTGGTACCCACATTCTCTCCATAACCCTTTCAGTGCACCAGGTACTGAAGAAAGGGGTGAACAAAACAACAATCAACAATGCTCTCTACCTGAAACTTCAAATTACCATCAACCATGACTGGATGAGGTGGTAAGAGTGATGGTTCAGATGACACAACATATTTTTTAAGCAATGACATATGAATTACATTATGGATTTTAAGAGCTTGAGGTAATTCAAGTTTAAAGGCCACACGGTTAATGACGTCAATCACTTTATAAGGACCAATGAACCCAAGACCCAGTTTTCAGAAAGTAACAATTAATATTTCTGGTAGATAACTGCACATTATCATTCATACACAGATACGGATCTAGCAAATGATTTTTATAAGCCATGTATCTATAGCTGTCTCACATAACCTTCAAATTGTTCTGTACCTCTTGCCATACAGAAGAGAGAGAGATGAAAAAAAAGTTCCTCTCCAGGAACCCACAAAGACCCATCAATACTGAAAGCACAGAACTAAGAACTACAAGTGAAAGCTGTGTGCACCAAAAAATGATGTACAGGTAGACTTGTGACGACAATGTTTAATGCAAATTCCTGCCAATGGTAATTAAGATAACCACTCTTCCTGGTTCTCTGAAATGAAACTCCTAAGGTGAATTTCTAAACTTTAAAACTTTGATTTATACATTCAATCTGACTGGTCAATTGAAGATAAAATGCAATGAAAAAGGATAATTGGAACCATTTGACAAGAAAAAAAGGGCCACAAAAATGTAGATACAAACTGGGTCCAACAATCTAAAACCACATTGAAAGGGACCAAGTAAAGCTCACGATCTGGCTAATAAATACTTGAGCCAAAGTTTTGGCATTCATAAAAGAAAATAAGGCAATGAAGTGTGCCTCCTTTCTAAACCTATCCACGATCACTAGTATCACTTTTTTTTCAGCAGATCGAGGGGAGTCAGTAATGAAATCAATAGACAGATGTGTCCATGTTTTGTCAGGGACAACCAATGGTAGGAGAGACCTTGATGGATGAGTATGCTGAGTATTAGAATGCGCACAAATATTGAAGGTAGACACAAAATCAACAACATTCTTATGGAACCTTGGCCACCAAAATCAACGAGAAAGGAGGTACGAAGTTTCTTTACTACCAGGGTGACTGGCAAGAACTGAGTTATGATGTTCACCTAAAATTTTGAGACGCATTCAAAGGCACAAATTTAGGGATGAGCGAGTCCTAAATTACTCGGAATCGCTAGACCCGCACGAGTCCGAGCCCAGGACTCGCTACTCGCTGCGAGTCTAGCGAGTCCAATGTTAATGAATAGGGAACCGAGTAATAACGAATAATGCTATTTCCAAATCGCTGATGTGTCTCTGAAAGTGTGCGAGTCCAAACTCGCAGGTTTTTCTCTTATTTTGAGCCGATGATGGGAGGGAGAAGCGATTCTCGGGTACACACCATGCTGTAAAAGCAAACAGGAAACGACTCGCTCTGAGAGACGCACACACAGAGCAATCCATTCCCCAGAGCAATCATGGCCGGCCGTGTCACTGTGAACACGCTGCGATTGATTCCTCTGGTGGAGGCTCGGCCACTGCTATGGCTCCCAACAGACCCTGACTATGGGGATAACATCATGAGGACTACTGCCTGGAGAGAGATCGCCCAAGTGATGTTCCCTGCGTTCCATCTGAGTGGCCATGATGAACAGAGCAATATGAGTAAGTTAAATGAGTTCACCCGTTATATATTGGATTTACTGTATATATACTCGTGTATAAGCCGACCCGTGTATAAACCGACCCCCCTATTTTTGCCCCCAAAAACTGTGAAAACATATTGACCGCCATCCTGGTATACAGCGGCTATCACTGGTAGACAGCCCCCCAGCAGAGTATACAGCTCCCCCTGCAGAGTATACAGGCCCCCAGATGGGTATCCATGCCCCCATATTATGGTATACAGGCAGGGGCGGACTGGCCCAGGTGCCTGGGGGGCAATTGCCCCCCAGGCCGGTGTATTTTCCCCTATTTTGGGCCGCCTGGACCATGAAAAGGGCTGCCGCCCGCACGGCTCATGCGGCTGCAGGAGCATGAAGCAGCGCATGACCCCGAAGCAGCAGCCGGAACCGCAAGCTCCTGGCTGCGCGATGACGTCATCAGCGCGCGGCTGCGGCCGGGAGTGAGCGGCTGTGAGGAGCGCGAGGCTGCGGCTGGGAGCGAGCCCTAGGAGACTGCGGGAGCTGCGGTGACTGTGAGGCGGCCGCCTGTCATCACCCCCCCCACCCCCGTCCTCACCTGTGTCGGACCGGTGAGGGAGGGCTGGCACCCAAACTGTAGGGTTCCAGTCAGTCCCTGTATACAGGGCCCTCAGTGGGTCTACAGCCCCCCCAGCAGTGGGTATACAGGGCCCCCAGCAGTGGGTATACAGGGCCCTCGTGGGTATACAGGCCCCCCATAGCAGGGTATACAGGACCCTCAATGTGTTATCATGCGTCGTCGCATAGTTGCCTATATTTGGATGGGGTCACAACAGTACACTTAGTTTAAGAGCTGGTGCTCCTGGCTCTTACGGCCAGGGGGTTGGGTGTATATTAATACCACTAATGAGCAGAGTCTGGTGCCCGCACTATTACCTTCTCGATGCGTCGACATGTGACCTGCCTCATTTGTGATAGTGTCCACGTGAGCTCAATGTCCGTAATGCTGTTGATGATGTTCCACACTGTCGTGTCACTGTGCCTTGTATACACATTACACACACAACATGAATAAAATGTTATTGTTGATTTGTACACAAACTTTTGGTGTTTCAAATATTACACATGTCTAAACCCGGTTTGAAATCATTTCACAGTTGACCATCTTCAAAAACGTTGGAGGAGCTGCCGCGATCAACATCGCAAACAATATCGCCAGATCGCAGAGGGGGACCCGGGAACAGCTCCAGAGCTGATATACAAACACTATGACCGGCTGTCCTTCCTTGGACCGGTGGCTCGTATGCCAAGGTATGTGTCTGCAGCACTGTTCTCTACTATTATTATAATTTATTTATATAGCGCCATTAGGTCTCATGGCACTTTACATGAGGATAATGGTTAACTAAAAAAACAGTAAAGGAAGACAATCAGGTCGTACAGGTACAAGAGGAGAGGACCCTGTCCACGAGGGCACACAGTGTACGTATGAAGCTCTATAATGAGTATGCTGGTTTACATACCCACACTGGGGTTTGTTTCTGCCATGGTGCAACAGATTTCTATTACCTTTGGCAGTGATCCAGGACATACACATTTATATTCACATTGTGACGTTGGGACAAATAAGCAGGGTGGGCAGACACAATGTTCCGTGACCTCACAATTAGCTCTTATTGTTGGCATGTTTGTGGAACAAAGCCATGTTCTTCCCGGCAATGGCCTCTAAGGTGTGTGGCCTTGTCTGGTTTGCCTGTCGTAAGCATCATTTGTATGTGTTCCTAATGGCCTCCCTCCACTTGCATAAGGGCCACATACATCCCTACACGTTTAATTGTGGGTGTTTTTTAGGCTAAATAACGTTGTAAGGATATACCCCTTTTGCACTAAACTGTTTGTACACCATCCCTGATTGTTTACACAGTCATACACATTTCAGGACATACCCTGTATCACTACAAATATGTGTGGGTGAGTTTGGCCATGGGTATATTTGTGGCTGCAAGGTGATGGTGTAGATATTAGGATCCACATGTGAATTTAATTGTTTTGTTGTTAACTGATGGCTACATTAAGAATCCTTCGAAAAACATAGTCTATTAATGCTGTATAAAATTAAACTTAAGGGGGCCATATTTTCAGTGCAACAGCCTTTTATGTACAAGGTCCTTTAGGAAACAAGAAGTTTGCCCTTGCTGTTCCCGGCTTTGTGTTCGGCCCCGTTGGAATAATTGTAAAACTGTCCATCTGGGAATACCACCTTGTTTGGCACCAACGATGTGTGACCTGCTGATCAAAAACACCCCCATACTCTATGTCCATTACAGTCGTTTCAAAATCCAAGCCATATGTTTTGTGGGGTTTATTTACCAAGACATTCCTGATTAGCATACATGGCAGCAACAAGGAGTGTAGGCCACTAACGCCGAATGCTCATGTGTCAGCTGCATGACTACATTTACTGTCTTGCTCACCTGCCCTATAGATGTGGGTTATGTGCTTTGAAACCAAGGTCGCCCACACTGCGTCTTTTACTGTCCATCTGATGGTAAGCAACCCTGAAGAATGTGTTTGCCTCTAAGTGTCAGGCTATAGCTTTGTCCACATAAAGTTACAACAAAAAGTAAATGCTATACTTGTGGCCACTAATATGTCTTCAAGTGCCTAAATAGCTGTCCTGCCTAAGGCAGGGCACAGTGTAATTGGGCAGACAAATGGTTAAATTTCAAATGTAATGTCAAAAAATCGAGGACCAACACTACCCACACATAGAATATTGGTTGAGGCATGAGCCAAAATGTCCTAATTTATTGGCTGCAATTCAATCTTAAGGTCAACAATGAAAAGACAGAATACACAGATATGGGAGCCATGGACGAGGGTTGAGAAAGAAGTGGATGGAGATAGTGGCTGAATAGTCATTATTATATATATTGTATTATATTAAATATTATATTATATATATATATTGTATACGTTTGAACCCCTTCACTGGTTTATATAGCTGATGTAACCTAAAAGTTTGGTAAATTAAGTATGTCAAGTTAAAAGTGAAGTCAGGTGGACGTTTTTTTGTCATGTGAAACATTGGTGTTATTGATCGTCTAGATTACATGGGATGGGGGGGGGGTTAATAATGTGTGGAAAAATTATGTATTATTATGGAATTAGCAAACCAAGTGACGTATTCCTTTATGTTATGTAGAGTTGGTTATTCTTTAATAATAATAAAAAATATCTGATTCAGAACACACTGATACACAGTCAAAAAAGCGTGCAACTTAATGTTTGACCTATGTTTTTGTTTATAAATGCAATGCATTCACCAAACTTTTTTGGCCTTTACCCACAGAGAGGTTCACTACCGCAGGCGCCGTGCACCACAACAGCTGCCTGAACAGGCGAGGGAGGCCCCAGAAGCCCCGGAAGTGGAGGACCAAGGCCAAGCTGGTGGAATACCACCACCGCCGCCGCCACCAGCTCCAACACCACCACCGCCGCCGCCACCAGCACAAACACCACCACCACCGCCGCCACCAGCAACAACACCACCACCACCACCGCCGCCACCAGCACCAACACCACCACCGCCGCCACCAGCACCAACCCCAGCTTTGGGGCATGTCCGACCGCCAGAGGAGGTTGTTGCAGGGCCAGAAAATCGTGCACAAAGTAATGCTGACTTTGCCCGCAGTCTCCTACCGTTCTTGGATGACATTCCATTCGAGAGACGACTGCGGGCATGGTCAGCCATACATATTGTCATCGATGCATGTCGGCCTCCAAACCACCCTGGCCAGGTCTTTTCATATTTGGAGGGGTGGCAGCAATCTGGTGCAAACATTCTGGACAGGCAGACACCACGGCGGGACAGCTATGTGGCAACCCAGAGGCCGTACCAACCTTTCTGGCCAACCCACATGCACCTCCCAACCCAAGGCCATTTAGAGAGACCTGCCCAGGTGACCCAACCTACAGGGTTAGAAGCAGTGGGGGAGGCTATCCATGGGGCCCTGGACCTCCTCCATGACCAGGGTGATGGTGGTGGTGTAGAGGCTACCCCACACAATCGTCCCACCTACCACCAGCTGTAGGTTCAACTTTTTTTTTTTTTTTTGTTTGTTAATGTAAATAGTGCATGTTTGCACTTTTTACATCTTTATTTCTGTTTTTTCGGTTGCTTTTCGAAAGCTTAAAAAAAAAAAATAAAAAAAAAAAAAAATCTGACATCTTTGCCATTAAGGCATAATAATACAGATTTTAAAAAAAAATGCTTTGTGTCTGTCTTTTTTCAGGGAATGGATGTGCAGGTTGTTTTGTGGGTGGCCTTAAAGTCATCATCATTAGCAAGTACTTTACGGCCTGCATGACGCATGAGGGCACCTTGGTTAGTACGTGTAAAATCATTACTGCACATAGCAATGTTGCTAACAAAGAAATAGTACCTGTGTTTGGGGGGGGTTACTTAATGACTCGGTATGTTAACAACACTAGGAACACAGATGCGAGAGGCTGGGACGTCTACTTGCAACACACAACGTCTATGCGTTATCTCCGTAGCGTAGAGTGGGACCCTTCGCCAGGCTACAGCAGGATCATAGTACAAGCAACGTCTTCGATGCAGGCATAGGCTTGTTGCCTCAAACAATTAGCCCAAGGGGCTGTTTGGCATTTTGGGTATAAATGCAGGCCTAAGGGCCATGATCAGCTTGTTAGCCATGGTGGCTCCAAAAATTAGCCCAAGGGGCTGTTTTGCATTTTGGGTATAAATGCAGGCCTAAGGGCCATGATCAGCTTGTTAGCCATGGTGGCTCCAAAAATTAGCCCAAGGGGCTGTTTTGCATTTTGGGTATAAATGCAGGCCTAAGGGCCATGATCAGCTTGTTAGCCATGGTGGCTCCAAAAATTAGCCCAAGGGGCTGTTTGGCATTTTGGGTATAAATGCAGGCCTAAGGGCCATGATCAGCTTGTTAGCCATGGTGGCTCCAAAAATTAGCCCAAGGGGCTGTTTGGCATTTTGAGTGTAAATGCAGGCCTAAGGGCCATGATAAGCCTCTTAGGCTGGGTGTCTCCAAAAATTAGCCCAAGGGGCTGTTTTGCATTTTGGGTATAAATGCAGGCCTAAGGGCCATGATCAGCTTGTTAGCCAGGGTGGCTCAAAAAATTAGCCCAAGGGGCTTTTAAATGTTTGCTAACAGAAAATAAAGGTTGATTCCTTGTGAAAAGGTGTTGTGATGGTTAATGAAACCGAAGTTAAGGTGTAGTGTTGGTTTAAGATGAAGCAGCCTCATTACCAGGTTGCAGGAACATGGTTACGCAAATCGTTACTGGTCTTGTACATACTGCTTGTACCAAAAAGACACAATATAATACAATGATTAATTATATCATATTGATGTTGAACGTGGCACTTCAGCTCTGAGTACTGTCGTCTTCAGGGCTCAAGAAGTCTTGTGAAATCCAGTTCCTATTAAACTTAATTAGAGTAAGCCTGTCTGCATTCTCTGGAGTAAGACGTGTCCTGGTATCAGTTATGATACCCCCAGCGGCACTGAAAACCCGCTCTGATGTCACACTAGCTGCAGGGCATGCCAGCACCTCCAAGGCATACAACGAGAGCTCTGTCCAAGTGTGGAGCTTGGAGACCCAGTAATTAAACGGGACTGCGGCATCAGTCAGGAAGCAGATACTGTCACTTAAGTATTCTTGTACCATGTTGGTAAGTTTCTGTCTCCGCGAGATGGTTACTGGAGCAACATGGCGCTGCAGGTTCGATGGCTTATTGAACATAGCCCACTTTGCGGACATCTTTCCAGCATCTCTTCTGGACAGCGTGGATGATTGTGCCCCGACCAAAGGCTGCTGTTGCACAGAGTTGCTAACTATGGGCAGAGTGTTGTCTGACGGTGATATTCGAAGCATATTATCCACAAGAACCCTCTTGAAATAGTCAATTGTCAAGCCACGTGGTGACTGAAACAGCAGCGAGGTGAATTTATCTTTATAACGTGGGTCCAGAAAGGTGGTCAACCAGTAGAGGTCGTTGTGCAATATGTTAATCACTCGTGGGTCTTCTAGCAGACAAGTCAACATGAAGTCAGCCATGTGTCCTAAGCTGCATAGAGTCATGTCTTCAGTATCCTCAGAACGATGTTCAATACCCATTGTATCCGCAAAGTCTGTCTCCGCCTCCTCCTCTCCAGGCCACCCATGGTGGACAGACACAAAGCTGGGGTTGTGAGTACCATCTGGGTTGACATCGGCACCAACAAAAAATAAATCCTCTTCATCGTCTTGCTCCTGTTCCTCCTCAGGAGCCATTGTTGCCTGGTCATACTGGCTTTGCTGGCTAGGTACTGCGCTGTTTAAATCTGGCTCCATAGCCATCTGCTGGGCTCTCAATGCTTCATTTTTCTGATTAATGAGGGATTCTTTCAGCAGACACAGCATGGGTATAGTGACACTGATGATGGACTGATCACCGCTCACCAGTTTTGTGCAGTAGTCAAAATTATCAAGAACCTCAGATGTGTCAGCGATCCACACCCACTCCATTGTACTAATATGTCGTGGCTGACTGCCGGTCTGACGGGCATGTTGCAACTGATACTCGGATATTGCCCTCTGCTGCTCATTGATCCTCGATAACATATGGAATGTAGAGTTCCATCGTGTCGGCATGTCACAAATGAGTCTGTGGTTGGGCAAATTCAATTGCTTTTGAAGCAATGAAAGTTTTCCAACCGCTGTTGACGAATGACGAAAATGTGCACAAACTCGACGCACCTTCTCCAGTAGGTCACATAGCTCTGGGTATGTACGCAGGAATTTCTGCACTACTAGATTCAGCACGTGAGCCATGCAAGGCACGTGCACAAGGTTTCCGAGCTTTAGTGCAGCCACTAGGTTACGACCATTGTCGCTCACCACGAGACCGGTCTGGAGTTGGAGTGGGGATAGCCACTCATCTGTCTGTTGCTTCAGACCTTTCAACAGCTCTACTGCAGTGTGCGGTGTGTGACCTAAACAGATCAGCTTCAGCAGAGCCTGTTGGCGTCTTGCTGAAGCACTGCAGCAAACCTCCCAACTTGGCCGTGATGTTGAGGGCAATTGAGGATTGGTCGAGGAAGCGGAAGATGGGGTAGTGGACATATAGGATGATGCAGAGACCCTGAATGAGGTTGTGCCAGCTATCCGTGGCGTGGGTAGGATGTTTGATGTAACACTAACATCGTTTGGCACACTCTCCACAACGTTGATCCAATGCGCGGTGAGCGAGATGTACCGGCCCTGTCCTGAACTGCTTGTCCACGTGTCCGTAGTAAGGTGTACTTTCCCGGTTACAGCGTTGGTGAGGGCACGCTTGAGGTTGTTAATGACATGCTCATGTAACGCGGGGACGGCACAACGTGAAAAGTAGTGGCGGCTTGGAACCGAGTAGCGTGGTACTGCCACAGCCAAAAGCTCACGGAAAGAGTCTGTACCCACAAGCCTAAACGGCAACATCTCGACTGCTAACAACTTAGCTATCTGGGCATTTATTTTTTTGGCTAATGGGTGGGAAGAGTGGTATTTCTGCTTCCTTTCGTACAGCTGTGTCACTGATAACTGTAAGGATGTTGCTGACCGAGAACTGTCTGCACTCGTGTTCAGTCTCTCTGCAACCGCTGCTTGTGATGAGTACATATCAGCTGGACCAGCTTCAGCAACACTTGATTGTGACGGACGTATCTGAGTTACCGTCGCAGTCTTTGGGTCAGATGACACTGTTGTGGAAGGCTGCACTTTTGACCACTGAATAGGGTGCTGACCAGCCATGTGCTTCCGCATACTGCTGGTGCTCTGGTTTCCTTTCCCGTGGCCTCTGCTTAGCCTTGCATGGCAGATGGTACAGATGACCACATTTTCTTGAGAAGGCCCATCTTTAAAAAATTTCCACACAGTGGCTGACCGACCTCTAGGCTTGACTGTACTCCCTGAGGGATTACTGAGGCCCACATTTGAGACATTTTGTCCAACAGTTGACAAATTTTGAGCCACAGTGGACACATTTTGGGCAACAGTGGTGACTCTTTCAGTTCTGGTGGGAGGAGTAGGCCTTGGTGCCTTTGTTGGTGGGACATACACACTTTCTTCCTCCGTGCTGCTCTGCTGGCTCTGCATCGCAACATTCCACGTGGGATCAGTTGTCTCATCATCAACCCCTTCCTCTTCTAAATCTTCCCGATAACAAGATAGATTTTGCTCCCCAGATGACAAGTGTGTCACTGTCTCATCATCATCATCCTCCAACTCCTGAGACGGTCTAAGACTTTGCTGAAAGACACGTTCATGTGGCCGGGGTGTCTCTAAAACTTGTCCATGATTGGACAATTCTTCATCAAGTATCTCATCTACTACGGAGTCTGGCAAACCGGATTCATGTAAAGGATTATATGTACCAAATAAGTCATCTGAGTGACCCATGTCTGTGTCAACATTTTCATGGGGCTGCTGTTGGTCTGAGGAACTGTGAAGAGGTTGTGGATTAGATGACCCAGCATGGTATGTACCAACAGTAGACACAGTGCTCAAGGAACCTTGAGTGCTGCAAGAACCTGTTGTTGAGGTCTTGTCTGCCAGCCAAGACGTTAGATGCTGTTCGTCTTCCGGCCTCAATACTCGTTTACTTTCCTGACGGGGAAAGTTAGACAGGAGGAACGATCGATCAATCCTCGTCTGTCTGCCCGAACTGGTGGATAGTTGGCCACGACTACCAATGCCTGTACCTCGTCCCTGTCCCTTAGCAAGACTTTTTTTGGGATTTGGTTTTTTGTGTGACATTTTATAATTTCTGGTGGCTTTCTGGGGGCTTGTAAAACAAGTAGCAGGTACTATTTCGAGAAAGGTACACACTAGAGGCTAAGATATTTTAAGACAGATGGAAGGTACCGTGCGAGCTGCAGGCAGGACACCGTACAGCAACGCACTGGCACAGGAAAAAATTGTTTAGTACGCACAACCAGGCACTGTTAGGCTGCGGTGCTGGCTGCGTGCAAGTTTACAAGTACCGTGCGAGCTGCAGGCAGGACACCGTACAGCAACGCACTGGCACAGGAAAAAATTGTTTAGTACGCACAACCAGGCACTGTTAGGCTGCGGTGCTGGCTGCGTGCAAGTTTACAAGTACCGTGCGAGCTGCAGGCAGGACACCGTACAGCAACGCACTGGCACAGGAAAAAATTGTTTAGTACGCACAACCAGGCACTGTTAGGCTGCGGTGCTGGCTGCGTGCAAGTTTACAAGTACCGTGCGAGCTGCAGGCAGGACACCGTACAGCAACGCACTGGCACAGGAAAAAATTGTTTAGTACGCACAACCAGGCACTGTTAGGCTGCGGTGCTGGCTGCGTGCAAGTTTACAAGTACCGTGCGAGCTGCAGGCAGGACACCGTACAGCAACGCACTGGCACAGGAAAAAATTGTTTAGTACGCACAACCAGGCACTGTTAGGCTGCGGTGCTGGCTGCGTGCAAGTTTACAAGTACCGTGCGAGCTGCAGGCAGGACACCGTACAGCAACGCACTGGCAGAGGAAAAAATTGTTTAGTACGCACAACCAGGCACTGTTAGGCTGCGGTGCTGGCTGCGTGCAAGTTGACAAGTACCGTGCGAGCTGCAGGCAGGACACCGTACAGCAACGCACTGGCACAGGAAAAAATTGTTTAGTACGCACAACCAGGCACTGTTAGGCTGCGGTGCTGGCTGCGTGCAAGTTTACAAGTACCGTGCGAGCTGCAGGCAGGACACCGTACAGCAACGCACTGGCACAGGAAAAAATTGTTTAGTACGCACAACCAGGCACTGTTAGGCTGCGGTGCTGGCTGCGTGCAAGTTTACAAGTACCGTGCGAGCTGCAGGCAGGACACCGTACAGCAACGTACTGGCACAGGAAAAAATTGTTTAGTACGCACAACCAGGCACTGTTAGGCTGCGGTGCTGGCTGCGTGCAAGTTTACAAGTACCGTGCGAGCTGCAGGCAGGACACCGTACAGCAACGCACTGGCACAGGAAAAAAATTGTTTAGTACGCACAACCAGGCACTGTTAGGCTGTGGTGCTGGCTGCGTGCAAGTTTACAAGTACCGTGCGAGCTGCAGGCAGGACACCGTACAGCAACGCACTGGCACAGGAAAAAATTGTTTAGTACGCACAACCAGGCACTGTTAGGCTGCGGTGCTGGCTGCGTGCAAGTTTACAAGTACCGTGCGAGCTGCAGGCAGGACACCGTACAGCAACGCACTGGCACAGGAAAAAATTGTTTAGTACGCACAACCAGGCACTGTTAGGCTGCGGTGCTGGCTGCGTGCAAGTTTACAAGTACCGTGCGAGCTGCAGGCAGGACACCGTACAGCAACGCACTGGCACAGGAAATTTTTTGTGGAAAAATGGCACCAAAATTATTTGGTAGACTAGTGCCAAAAATAAGAAAAAGCTTAGGATTACAGCTCTGCGGAAAGCTGGGTGAACTAAGCTATGAGGATGGTGCTGTATTCACTGTAAGGCTGCTCCTATCTCCCTTCCTTACAGTCCTGTACAGCAATCCTCCGTCCTGGTAGTTCTGAAAAGAACTTTTGGGTTATGTGTGAGGAATCTTGACTCCTACACTCCGTCCTGTTAGTTCTGAAAAGAACTTTTGGGTTATATGTGACTCCTACACTGCCTAACTGTCCCTAGATCTGCTCCAAGTCTCCCTGCACTAGGTCAGCTCTTCTCAGGAATGTGCCCAAAATGGCGGGGGCAAGCCTTATATACTGCCTTGCCTGTCATAGATGACATAGGCATCACGATGGACAGCAGCCAATCATAGTCCTGACACAACCAAAGCTGCTATGGCATTACTGACTATGATTGGCTATCTTCACAAGTTTTCTGACCTAACACGCAATGCTGACTAGTAACATAAAAGATTCTGGATTCGCGAGTCCCGAATAGAGAATACAGGACTCGGAATCGCAGACTCGCTAGGATTCGGACTCGTAGACTCGCTCAGACTCGCTGCTGTTTGGGGAGATTCAAGCTATATAGCGATGTGATAGAGCGAGTCTAGCGAGTCTAGCGAGTGAGATAAAGTAAACTCTGACAAAACTAAGATTGCCATTGACTTGCATTGGACTCGTTACTGAGCGAGTATTCGCTAAAAGACTCGCCGATTACCGAGTCCAGCGAGTCCCTTAAGAATCGCCGAGTAACGAGTCCTAGCGAGTAGACTCGCTCATCCCTACACAAATTATTTTCCTATAGGACAGGCACTAGATGCGTCTCCCTGATCCTTTAACGCTTCCACCTCAAGATCTGAGCCACAGTGGAAATGACCAATCCTTTCTGTAAAATAGGAACCAAGTCATCCAAACTACCTAGCTCAGTGAACCTCCAGGACAAAGAATCAAACATGACATTTTAAACCCTAGGATGTTAAGTGACAATAGATTAATACCTAATAGATTAAACCTATTAAAAAATAAAGAACACCAAGTTTTTCTGGGAGAGAGACATTTAGCAGTTTCCAGATGCTACATTTTTATAGTCAGTAATTACTATGAGAGGGTGAGCTGTCCCCTCCAAAAAAGGATGCCACTCCTCAAATGCCAACTTAATAGCCAAAAGTTCCATTTTGTCAATATCATAGTTTATTTTGGCCGGCAATAATTGTTTTGAGAAGACAGCACATGAACACCACTTATCAGGAGATAACCCATGTTATAAAACAGGCCTGACCCCCACCTTGGAGGCATCTACCTAAACAATAAATGGCTGAGAAACATTGGGCTGAATGAGTACTGGTGCCATAGCAAAAGATTTCTTCAGGGAGATATATGCCCAGAGAGCCCATTCGAACCAATTGGAAAAATCAGTACTCTTTTTGGTCATGTCCGTGAGAGGTTTGACAATTAAAGATAAATTCAGGATAAACTTTGGATAGTAATTGGCAAATCCCAAAAAGCATTGTAACGCTTTCAGATTTTCAAGAGGATCCCATTCTACAATGCAGACCTTATCAGGGTCAATATGGAAACCTGAAGATGACACCAGATATCCCAAAATTTGCACCTCTTGTATGGCAAATAAACATTTTTCAAGTTTAGCATACAGTTTCTTAGTCCATAATATCTGTAGTACCTGCCTGATGTGTACCTGATACTTCTGAAATTGGAAGAGTAAATCAAAATGTCATCACTTTATAGCACCACAAATCTGCACACCCAAAAAAGTCATTGATAAAATGTTAAAAACATTGGGAGCATTAGTCAGGCCAAATGTCATGACCGAATACTTGTAATGCCTTTCAGGAGTATTAATGGCTGTCTTCCACTCATCCTCTTCTCTGATTCTAACCAGATTATATGCACCCCAAAGGTCCAACCTGGAGAACCATTTAGCACCAACAATCGAATTAAGTAGATCTGGAATAAGTGGAAGGGGATAAAGGTCTGGGATCGTAATATGATCTAAATCGCAAAAGTCTAAACAATGATGAATATACAACTATAGAAAGGAAACACAAGAGCAATATAGGGTCTTATCTTAGTAAAGGCCTATTTACACACACAGATAATTGTGCAGAGATTGTTCGCAGATCTCTGGTTGCAGTGAAATCATGGACACATTGTTACATTTGTACACGGCCACAAAATGGAACAATGTGTCCATGATTTCACTGCAACCAGAGATCTGTGAACAATCTCTGCATAATTATCTGTGTGTGTAACTGGGCCTTTACACAGACGTGATAAGAAGATATCTTTTTTTTTTTTTTTCAGAAAATGTTTATTTGAATGTTTTCAAAACAAAGAAAACCTAGATATCACTCTATACCAATAACATCCAAAATTAACAGAAAACTAGAGTGACAAGTCCCCTTGTCGGGGGAAAGTTACAAGTACATAAATAAGAAAAAGTGGAACAAGTAATGTTAAGTCGATAGGTGTATAAATCTCTCAGCGGAAGATATTCAATGTCGTCCCCTATTAATCTATAGGAGAGAGAATCACGATGTAGTATTCCATTCCAGAGAAAGGTCCAGAATAGAGTGAAGGTGTAAGAGAAAAAAAAAAAAAAAAAAGAAGATAGAAGAAGATTTACAGAAGAGAAGTAGAAAAGAGGGAGAGATTCCAGTCAGAGTAGAGGGGAAGCGGGGATGAAGGGGAAAGGACAGAGACCCTTCCCAATGTCCAGTCTAGCTGTGGGAGTTTTGTAGGTGACGGGTCAACACGGGCCCATCACGAAAGTACCACCAGGGGGTCCACAGTTTTTGATGTTTATCCCATGTCTCGTTATCTTGGGCCATCAGGGATTCGATCCTGCATATTCTGTCCATCTCTCCCACCCACTCCCCCAGGGAGGGTGCGGTCGCTGATCTCCAATGCCTCGGAATTAAGACTCTAGCTGCCATGAGGCAGAAGTGGAGGAGACCCCGCTTGACCAGGGAGAGGGGACCCGGCACCAATGACAGTAGCGCGATCTTGGGCGAGGGAGCCAGGCGGGTGCCAGAAATGGATTCATAGGCAGAAAATACCTCGACCCAAAAGGCCTGTAATGGCCTACAGTCCCACCATATGTGTAGCATGGTGCCGACTTCTTCGCCGCATCTCCAGCACAGGTTAGAGATTGAGGGAAACATCCTGTGAAGGAGCGCCGGGCACCTATACCACCTGGTCAAGATCTTATAGTTCGTTTCCTGAAAGCTGCAGGAGATTGACATCTTGTGAGTTAACGTGAAGATTTTAGTCCGGTCAGAATCTGAGAGATCTATCTGGAGTTCTCTCTGCCAGGCGTCAAGGAAGCGAGGCACAGCCGGGGGTCGGCCTCTAAAATCACGTCATTCATAAGGGATATTACATGAGTTGGAGATTCTGGAAGGAGCAGTATAGCCTCCAGTCTCGAGGGCGGTCTAGTGCTCAAAGGCTGTAGGTAGGATTTCAATTGGGAAGCTTCCAACCAGGACACCGGCCCCTCCCCCCGTCCCCCCGAGGCGTCTCCCCGCGAGAGCCGTCCCATCGCCTGAGCCAGGCAAGGCTCCTCGGCCGCCCTCCATCCCAAAAAAGTTCGTCTCCCAACCGCTGGGGGAAATTCTGGATTGTCAAAGAGAGGGCCCAGTGTGGACGGGAGGTTAATCAGGGGATTCCTCCCCTTCCAGGCATCCCAGAAGCCCAGGGCGACTTGCGTAAGGGAGGGAAATTGCGTAATCGGAGGTCTATGGCGGGGCCGTATCCACGGTAACCACCGTAGGGGGGAGGGCGAAAGTAAATCTTCCACATACACCCACTGTTTGTGCTGCGAGTTAAACCTCCAATCGACAATTCTGGACAATAGTACAGAGTGGTAATAGCGCTGGAAGTCCGGGAGCCCCGCCCCTCCTCTCAGTTTCGGGTTTGTCAGGGTCGAGAAGCGAACCCTTGGCCTTCTGGATCCCCAAACAAATCTACGCAGGGCGTCGTTTAGACGTCGGAAAAACTGAGCTGGGATGTCGATAGGAACAGTTTGGAATAAATAAAGGAATTTGGGCAGAATGTCCATCTTAATGGCGTTTATGCGGCCAAGCCACAATAGCTGAGTTTTATCAAATCTTTTTAATTCTGTTAGTGTTTTGTGCAGGAGTGGAGTATAATTATGAGAGAAAAGATCCTCGAGATTTCCAGTGAGAATGACGCCCAAGTATCTCAGCCCCTTATCCACCCACCGGAATGAGAAGGAAGCTTTAAGTTGCTGAACCAGGGAGTCAGGTAGAGTGAGGTTCAGGATCTCGGTCTTCGTGTAATTCACTTTGAAGTTCGAGACTTCACCAAATTTCAGGAATTCGCGAATGAGCACCGGAAAAGCAACCGTCGGGTTCGAGACGTAGACCAGAAGGTCATCTGCGTATAGGGCTAATTTGAATTGGGAGTTCTTTATCTGAACGCCCTCAATGTCCAAAGACCCCCGAAGCGCATTTGCCAGATGCTCCATCGCGATGGCATATAGCATGGGCGACAATGGGCACCCCTGCCGCGTGCCATTAGAGATCCTGAAGGAGGACGAGAGAAGCCCGTTAACCCTCACCCTAGCCGTCGGAGTATGGTACAGCGAGCGAATCCTCCCCAGGGCGACCTCCCCAGCCCCAACTGCCGCAGAGAGGCAAAGAGAAAATCCCATCCTAGGCGGTCGAATGCCTTTTCAGCATCGACAGAGAAAAGACACGCAGGTATATTGCGATTGCGGATATATGCAGAAATGAGTAGAGTCTTTATGGTATTGTCTCTTGCCTCCCGCCGCAATATGAAGCCTGTCTGGTCGTTGTGAATGGAGGTCGGAAGTAAAGGTCCCAATCTTGTGGCCAGGATCTTGGCGAAGATCTTCACATCAAGATTTAGCAAAGAGATGGGGCGATAATTGGCACAGGAAAGTGGGTCCTTGCCCGGTTTTGGGATAACAGAGATCGTAGCAGCAAGGGTCTGAGGGGCAAAAGGGCAGGTATCAGAAATAGTGTTGAAGAGGGAGGTCATCAGCGGGGTCAGCTCACGTGTGAACAATTTATAGAAGTTGGCCGAGAAGCCATCGGGACCCGGACTCTTCCCGATAGGGAGAGCAGCGATTGTATCCGTCACCTCCTGTTCAGAGAATGCAGCTTCCATCGCTTCTGACTCTCCCTCTTCAATTGGCGGTAGTGGGGTATTGGCAACATATTCCTCCACCCTCTGTCGAAAATTGGTAAGGGACATATCCGCTAAGGGGCCTCTGAGGTTATACAAGGATTCATAGTAATCTTTGAAGGAGTCCACTATCTCCCGAGGGCCGTGAAGGAGCCCGCCCGTCACCGACCTGACAGATGAAATGAAGGTAGACGGGAGGCGGGGGTGTAAAAATCTGGCCAGTGCCCTCCCCGGTTTATTCGAGAATTCGTAAAGATACTTGCGGAAGCGGTCCTGTTGGCGACTGGACGCCGAATCCAGCAGGGCACGGAGATCTGCCCGTGCCTTAAGCAAATCAGCCAAAAGCTGGGGATTTTGTGATTGTTTATGTTGGGACTCCAAGGCTTGGACAGAGGACAAGAGATCTGTAACCGCTCGAATCCGTTCACGTTTCAGTCTAGCCCCCTGCTGGATCAGGACCCCCCGAATGACTCCCTTTAATGCTTCCCACTTGAGAGGAGGGGCAGTAGAGTCAGATCTGTGGACGTCCAGGAACTCCGTGATCGCAGTCCGCACCGCCGACTGACAGGTCGCCTGTTTCAGGAGGCCTGGATTCAGAGACCACGTCCATTCTGTCGGTGCCAGACCCGAGAGACCAAGGGACAGAGAAATAGGCGCATGATCCGACCACACCATAGTACCGATACTGGGATCGGGATCCGTCAAAAGAAGTTTATGACTTACCAAGAACAGATCTATTCTACTGTACATGTCATGCACAGCTGAATAGTATGTGTAGTCTCTGACTCCCGGGTGTAGCAACCGCCAGACATCGATCAATCTCATCTCCTGCAGCCTAGCCTTCAGGCCCTCCAGGTGGGAAACCGGTACTGAGGACCTGCGGGTGGAGGAATCCAAATCGCGGTCTAGTACAAAATTGAGATCCCCCCTATCACTAAGGAGCCCTCTGCAAAGTCCGTCAAGTTGCGAAGGTAGGCAGTCAGTCTGCGGGCCGGGTCCTGGTTGGGTAGGTAGAAGTTAGCAATCGTCACAATGTCACTCATGATCTGCAGCTTCAGGAATACGAACCTGCCTCCCGGGTCTATCTTTGAGTCAAGCACCTGTGCCATCAGAGATCTATGCAGAGCCACACTCACCCCTTTGGACTTAGCCTCGGGGTTAGGGCTATGAAACCATTTGGTGAAGTATTTGTGCTTCATGGACGGGACTTTATCAGATCTAAAATGTGTCTCCTGCAGGAGGAGTATATGCACTCGTTGTTTATGCATGTGCGTGAGGACCTGTGAACGCTTTTCCGGTTTATTAAAACCCCTGACGTTAAGCGAGCAAATGTTGAGTCTGGACATGGTATCGGGTGGGGGGGAGGAGGTGGGGGAAGAAAAGGTAAGGATGTAGCAGAAAAAGCAGGGGAGAGGAGAGACGAGATTGGCGTAAAAGAAAGGGCAAGAGTGTACTGAAGGAAGGAAAGAAATAAGTGGGAAAAAGAGGAGAAGAAAGAGAGTAGTGGAAAAGGAAAGAGAGAAGACGGTGATTCTAAATCCCGCCTTGCGGTCAAGAGGTCAGTTGGCCTAGTGACCAAGTAGTCAAACAGAGATAACTCTGTAGTTCGTATCTAGGATACTCCCTAAAATGTGGGGTGACTGAAACAGTGCGCGGGTAGGCATGCCCGACCTCCAGTCACAGCCGTGTGCAAGTAATAAGAGAAACCCATTAACAAGTATCTGTAGTACATAGCAAAATAACAAGTAGCCAAATAATAACATGGAGAAAAACAGTGGCAGAGTATCATGTAGAGCAGACCCACAGATACGCGGGGGAGAAGGCGGCACGTCGTCGTCACCACAAAACGTGACCCCGCATCTCCCCGAAGGCCCCGATAATCACCAATAGAGGAGACACAATAGTGTGGCAAAGGGGCACCCAAAATATGGCCCCCATGTGTCGGGGGGATCACAGCTGCCAATACGTTTGCTGGCGGGTTAGGCGGAGTCCCAGGAACAGTCCGAGTCCCCACTTGACCCCCAAGAAGTCCCAACGGCCGCCAGCCCCTCAGGCATGGTGGGCGCCCCATGATGGATAGTGCAATCCGCGCCCACTCAGGGGGACGGGCAGAAGTCTCTCTTGTAGTAGTGTCTGCCTCTGTACTCTGAGTAAGTAATTGGTACGAGATGGGGAAAAAGGAAGGGAGGGTAATATGGGGAGGGAATGAGAGGAAGCAAGGCAAAGAAAGGGAAGATGAGGGATATGGGGAGGTAAAATGAGGGAAGGGGTGGGGGGAGGAAGGAGGGGAGCGGATGGATGGGCAGAGGGGGAGTGAATGGGAGGGTTAGGAGAGGGGGAAGACAAGGGCGAGGAAAGGGAAGGGGTGAAGCAAGGGAGGGGGGAGGAGAGAGCGAGGGGGGAAAGGGAGGGAGCACGGGAGGGAGAGGGACTGCCTGGTGAACCTGGCGGTCAAAGGTGACTCAGCAGGACCAAGTATCACGGGCGAAAGCCAAGGGGCAGTATTTAACTTCAGTATATAAGAGTTGCATGACTAAGGCGGAGGGTCCAAGGGTTCAATTCCAACCCAAAAAAGTCAGGTATCCCCTGTAGTGGCAGCAGAGCGGCGTTTAGGGGCACGTCTCCTCCTCTGCTCCGCAGCCCGAGGGAACCGCCGAGTTGCTCCAGGGCCTCTGGCAAAGAGAGTAGATATCTGGGCCAGTCTGTGATTGTCACTATGGGAAGGTCCAGGGCCCCGCAGAATTCCGGGACATCAGATGGCGACCGCAGGATAAACATCTCCGAGTCCCTGCGGACCTGGAGCTGAAAGGGGTAGCCCCAAGAATATGGCATATTACGCTCCCTGAGAATCTCCAGTAAGGGGCGCAGAGCTCGCCGCTTGGCCAGGGTTATTGGGGAAAGATCGGCTAGGAGCTGGATAGGAGTCCCATTAAAGTCAATAGCCTCGGAATCCCTTGCCTTCCGCATCACATCATCTTTAAGTTGAAAAAAATGGATTCTGCATATGACGTCCCTGGATCGGGCTGGATCGTCGCTTTTTGGGCCCAGAGACCTATGTGCCCTATCCAGTTCAATGTGCTCATCTTGGGGTCTGTTCAGAAGGGAATTAAATATGCGCAGGAGGACCGGGGTGATGTCGCGCGGGGCCACAGACTCTGGGAGGCCCCTGATCCGGATGTTATTCCTCCGGTTCCTGTTTTCCGAGTCTTCTATCATATCGAGCACAAGTTGGAAATTCTGAGTATGCTGGTCTATAGTTTGCTGCTGCGTTTTTACTTGAGAGGAGAGCTCGGCTATGTCTTTTTCAACAGACTGCACAGTGGTTTTAAGTTTGGAGGTGTCCTCCCTGAGCGATCCAACTTCAGACCTGCACACTGCCTCCAAACGCTGGATGTATCTCTCCATGTCATCTTTAGTGGGAATAGAGTCCAGCCTGGCCCTGATGTCATGGAGTTCATCAGACTGAGAGGCACATGCAGCTCCCTGAGATGGGCAGTGGGGGGGCTCCAGAGCAGGGCTTGTGTGCACTGGTGATTCACTAGGGTCAGTCAGGGGGCTGTATCCCTCATAGGCTGATAAGACAGGGGGACCCCTCTGTGGCTCCAGTCCCCCAGCAGATTCCTGTGCCCCAGTGATAAGAAGATATCACTGCTCACCTGGGTTAATTATGTGACACACAACTTGTTTGAAGCATATAAAACTACTGCCACAGGATCCACAATCCACATATGCACAGTGGTAACCAGAGACGATCCCAATTGGACAACTATGTGTATGATCCTTGCTGTCATGCAGTGAAAGGACCACAAGGATCTGTCAAAAAATGGTGGCTTTATTTCTACGGGCTTTGGAGCGCTTTCCCCACTCCTTCGTCATGAAGCACACCATAAATACAGCTATTGCTGTATACCATCATATATACCATCATTGTAAATAAACACCTGTACTTTGTGTCACCCCCCACCTCATTGTTAGATTGTAAGCTCTTATGAGCAGGGTTGTCATTATTTTGCTTTAATTATTGTATTATGCTTTGTATTGTATTTTCTGATAACTGTTTCTTATGATTGTTTGAATACAAACCTCTGAATTTTGAAGTGCTGCGGAATATGTTGGCGCTTTATAAATAAAGATTATTATTATCTATTATAATAAAAGCCCTAAGCCAACTTCCGTCACTATGTAACGGTATCGCTATGTCACATCCGTGACAGAAGCTGGCTGTACACCCATCATGGGTGACCCAAGATGGCCGACCTTTGGCGGTAGCGGGGCTTTCAAAGCCCCACTACCACCATCGGAAGCCTCTGCTCTGCCCCACACTCTCCACTGACACACCATCACACTCCTCACCACACCCCCCTCTCTTTGTGCACCTCCACACAAACGCGATCTCCCGGCCACTTCATATACCCCCTCCCCCATACAGTCTCACACTCATACCCCCATGCACTCTCACGCCGACATTTATACTCACCGACACCCGTCCACTAACACACCGCCGACATCCGATCGTCTCCTGCACGCCGCCGCCACCATCCCATCTTCTTCTCCGCGACGCTGACGCCATGTTGGATCTTGTGAGATTCAAGATGGCGGCCGGGAAGACTCGTGACACTTCCCGGCCGCCATGTTGGATCACGCCACATCCAACATGGCGTTCTGGAAGTCTCTCGAGACTTTCCGGACGCCATCTTGGATCTGGCGCAATCACAGAACAGGTATAGACAGCAGCTTCCCCTGCTCTCCCCAGTATCCACTGCTCTCCTCCCGCTTTGCCCCCCTCGCTCTGCTCCACTGCACCCTTCCTCTGCTCCCCCACAATGCTGTACTGCCCCCCCTCTGCTCCATTGCCCCCCCACAATGCTCCACTGCCCCCCCTCTCTGCTGCACTGCCACCCCACAATGCTCCACTGCCCCCCCACAATGCTCCACTGCCCCCTCTCTCTGCTCCACTGCCCCCCAACAATGTTCCACTGCCCCACCTCTCTTCTCCGATGCTCTGCCCCTCTCTCCCCCGCTCTGCTGCGCTGTCCTTCCACTCACCCCTGCTATTCCTCACTCTCCCCAGTCTGCTCCACTGCCTCCCCCTGCTCCACTCACCCCAGCTCTGCTCCATTGTCCCTTGCTCTACTGCGGCTGTCCCCCCGCTCAACCCTGCTCTTCTCCACTCTCCCCTGCTCTCTGCACTTTTTGCTCTGCTGCGCTGTCCCCCCGCTCTACTGCGCTGTCCCCTCGCTCACCTCTGCTCTGCTCTCCCTTGCTCTGCCCCTCTCACCCCCCCACTCTGCTCCATTGTCTCCTCACTCTACTGCAAATGTCCCTCCGCTCTGCCCCACTCACCCCTACTCTGTTCTTCTTGCTCTGCCACACTCTGCTGCGCTGTGCACCTGCTCTGCCCCACTCACCCCTGCTCCGCTCTCCCTCGCTTTGCTCTGCCCTCCCTCACTCTGCCACTCTCTCCCCTGCTCTACCCCACTCACCCCCGCTCTGTTCTTCTTGCTCTGCCCCGCCGCGCTGTCACTCCGCTCTGCCGCACTGTCACCCTGCTCTGCCGCGCTGTCACCCAGCTCTGCCCTCCCTCGCTCTACACTGCGCCACCATATACAGTGCCAACCACTGAGCCACTGTGTGCAGTGCCAACCACTGAGCCACCATTTACAGTGCCAACCACTAAGCCACCGTTTACAGTGCCAACCACTGAGCCACCGTGTACAGTGCCAACCACTGAACGACCATGTACAGTGCCAACCACTGAGCAACCGTGTACAGTGCCAACCACTGAGCGACCGTGTACAGTGCCAACCACTGAGCGACCGTGTACAGTGCCAACTACTGAGCGACCGTGTACAGTGCTAACCACTGAGCCACCGTGTACAGTGACAACCACTGAGCCACCGTGTACAGTGCCAACCACTGAGTCACAGTGTACAGTGCCAATCACTGAGTCACAGTGTACAGTGCCAACCACTGAGCCACTGTGTACAGTACCAACCACTGAGCCATCATATACTGTGCCAACCACTGAGCCACCATACAGTTTAACCACTGAGCCACCATACAGTTTAACCATTGAGCCACCATATACAGTGCTAACCTCTGAGCCACCATACAGTGCTAACCTCTGAGCCACCATATACAATGCTTACCATTGAGCCACCATACAGTGCTAACCAGTGAGCCACCATATACACCATATAAATCCTGCAACAACAGTGTACTTTCTGGAGAGAGGACTGTACTATTCAGCGGCTATTTCTACGACACCTGATCATTTCACCGCACTCCCGATGCGATAGCATCGGGCCTATTTCTAGTTTCCATATAAACTGATAGGAACACAGTTTGTGTAGTCTTCATTTTTTATTTTACATGCATTTGAGCAAGAATAAAAAAAGGTTGAACATATGAATTGTAATCTTTAGCAATGTGCAAACAGTTGTGTTAAGAATGTATGGAACCACAATCAACTCTTCATCTGGAGGCCCACAGACAACTAAAGCAACTCTTCAGTATGGTGGTCCAATTTCTTGTCCTTGAATGTTAAGCTCTTTGGTGTGACTAAAAGTGAAGAATTTCAAATATTAGTTTGGGTTGTGGTGAGCTTTAAATAATAGTAACTTCATGTAATATGCCAATAAGCCATGCTTCCACAGACACCTCTACCAGCTGGGAACACAAATAGTTCATACCTCTAAAATGACATCATGGATCTAGTGAGCTAGTAATAGAAACAAATGCTAGTGTTATGTAAATGTTTGCTCCCATTACTAAAGATGGAGTGTGCTTCTTTTTATTGTTTCTAAAATGTGTCCTAGGTGAATGGCAATAAACATTGTACACACCTTCTACTTTATAGATTAAGTGCTTGTTTAGTTTACAACCCATCCTTTATAAAACACCAACTTCATTTGCTATAAAGTTACAGTGAGATATGGAAACCACCGGACGAGCATACGTACATCGGTACTTGGAATCATCGGCTGGAGCATTGTTAGTGAAGGACTGTATGTGTTGCCACATAATAAAGCCTAGTTATTCAATGTGACCTTCATTCTTAATTTTACAAGGAAGAGCAAGGATCTTTCCAAGTAAAATCCATGTAAACAGACATTAAAACCTACACGCAGTCTGTATCTTTCCTCTGGGATCATTTCCACTTTCAAGTTTAGTTCCCATGCTATGTATGTCCTCAGTCACAACTTCCGTTGGAAGCACATAGCACAGTCTGTTTCATTTTTCATCATTTCTATTATCTGAGAACGGCAGGAATTACACATTTTACATCCCACGGGATTCACTATTGGATGAAATGTTTACCCGTTAAAGTAACATTTTATTAACTGCTTTTTAATCCGGGAAATGTAAAGCAGATTCAGGAAAATTCACAATATCATTACATAGAGTTTAGGAGGAAACATGAGCTAACATTGTCATTCTTCGGCCTCGTCAAAATTGATTATGATGTATTTATATAGCACCATTAATTCTATGGTACTGTACATGAGAAAGGGTTACATACAAAATGATAGAGTTTACAGTAAACAAATGAACAATGACGGACTGGTACAGAGGAGAGAGGATGGAGTTTTGTGTTCTGAGCTTGTACACTGAGAGTTTGTAAATTACTTGCACCACCCATGCAGATTAGACCTCTGGATTGAAGAAGAATAATCATTCTTCCATTTGTCTTGACCTTTAAAAAAGATGTTTAATTAAGCAAGTAACATCTGGTTTCCAAAAAGAATCCAGCCAAAATGTCCAGTCTAAAGCCAGCCAAGGGGAATATATTACAGATAAGGATCTACTGATTTAGGAAGAAGGAAAACATAGAAAAGTGGCCAAAGCCGGTGAGCCTAAGGTAAATAGTATATAATGCTTGGAGTCAAGAATATGATTATTAAACTTCTAAAAAGAGACTAATCATACCATAAATGATCAAAACCATCATATGAAAACATTTAAAAACATATACAGGGGTTGGACAAAATAATGGAAACACCTGGAAAAATCAACAAAAGTTAGTTTAATATGGTGTAAGTGCACCTTTGGCGGCGATTACAGCCTCAATTCTCCGAGGTATGGAGATGTGCCGCCCAGCTTAGGGGACCGGGATACCCGGCGCAGGGTCCCTTTCCTTGGGGAAGTCACTGGTGGCTGGACCCAGGCCGTGGCCCCAGGCTGGCACACTCCTAAAAGGGGGTATTTACAGGGGATTTAGAAGTTTATATAATTTATAAAGTTTGTAGATGTTATTGTCGTGACGCCACCCGGAATAATGTGGCTATATATGGCCACCGCTGCCTTGTACTGGCCAGGGGATGATGGTGAGAGGCAGCTGAGATGGTATAGCCCTTTTCCGGGTAGGGCTGTAGGGTCCCCTGGACAGGTGATGTTAAAGTTAATGATGGATGAAGATGGAAGTATGGTGAGGAGATGTTAAGGACACAGACACTTACTTGATTCACAGCAAATTCTCTCAGCGGTGATGGTCCCAATCCTGGATAGATGGTAGCTGTTAAATCAGAGGCTGAGGCACAGATGAGGTTTAACTGGTTTACTTTCAACCAAACTATAATACAACAAGTCCCGTCTCCGGAGTCTGCAATAGGGGTTCAGTTGCTCAGGCCCCACCGGGTCCTTTACCTCCTGCTTGCGCTGTCTATGTGGCCCTGCTGCCGTGTGTGAACTCGCTGCCGGCCCAAATCTGTCCTCTCTGGGTCCCACTCAACAGGCAACTTGAGTCCTTTGTCTCTCTCTGCTTATCCCCTCCGGGAGTACTGCTGAACTCTTAGTATGTTGCTGTGTCTGGCCCTGTGAAGCTTGTTGTTACCTCACGTTTTTTTCCGGTTGCTGTATTGTATATAACTAATGCAGCCACGGATCCGGTATCCGTATCTGCGCTTTTTATCTAGGGTAGATAATGATGCTACCCGATTCTGAAAGTATTTCTCTTATCAGTTTTCTCCTCCTCAGACCGATGGCTTGGCCCTGGAAATTGTCAGTCAGTCCTCAGGAACTCAATGCAGCTCCTGTCACTCTGAGCTCCTGGCTCCAACTGTCTGAAAATCTACCTCAGACCGGTGTTTTATCTCTAGGGAAATCTCTGGTGTCTCTGGAGCTCCCCCTACTGGCCAAAGGTGGTAGTGCAGTGGCATGGCTTTCTATGTGAGTGCAACTATTATGATCTTATACTGTGGCTAATACCCGCAGGGGAGCCACAGATTCATACATGGTGATATCATTGGCCCGGCAGATTGCCAAGAAATAGCACCCCAGATCATCACAGAACCTCCGCCATGTTTTACGGTTGGGAGAAGGCAGTCTGGATGGAATGCTTCTTTTGGCTGTCTCCAAACGTACACTCGGCCGGAGGTCGGAAAATGGGGTAAACGATGATTGGTCTGAGAATATCACATGTTTCCACTGCTCGAGGGACCAATTCTGGAGGTTTCTACACCACTCTAAACGCTTGGAAACATTTGTCATTAAGAGCAGCTTTTTCCCGCAGTGTTTGTATGGTGATGTCAGGATTCACCTGCATTCATGGCTCAGGCCATAACCTCGGGGGAACTCTAACTGTCACTGTCAGTATCAGCCTGTTTCTTGCTCTGTATAGACGCTTGTCTATGCAGAGCGATGTAGCAGAGCTGACATTGCTATTCATGTGGACTACTTCTGACTAAGGATTTTTTTTTATAATAGTCTCTAAATGTTTTTTGTTTTATTTCTAATAAAAATTTTTCTCTGTGTTGTGTTTTTTTTAATCTCTACTAGAAATTCATGGTGGTCATGTTTAATATTGGCGTGACCCCATGAATTTTGAGCTTAGGGCCAGCTGATAATACAAAGCTGGCCCTAACCCCATTAATACCCAGTGAGCCACCTGGCACCAGGGCCGCTAGAAGAGTTGGATACAGCGCCAGAAGATGGCGCTTCTATGAACGCCATTAGTAGGAAGGTGAGTATAATGTTTTTGTTTTTAATTATGCGTTAAAAATAGAACGGGGACATATATACCAGGATAGGAACTATTTAAACTAGGAGCAGGACCATGTATACCCAAAAGACCATATATATCAACATGGGGACATATATACCATGGTGGGGACCATATGGACCATATATATCAGGATGGGGACATAGATACCAGAATAGGGACCATTATATCTTGATGAAAACCATATATACTAGGTTTTGGGACCTATCACCAGGGTGAGGACATATATACCAGGATGGGGATCACATATACCAGGATGAGCCGACTGCTATGCCCAGCTATTGCCCTATATTGCTGCACCTGTTTGCTTCCAAACTCCTTGAACAGCATTTCCATGCTCAACTTTCCTCCCACCTCTCATGTAACTCTCTCTTTGACAATCTACAATCTGGCTTTTGGCACTACCATTACACCAAAACATGCCCTGACCAAACTTACTAATGACTTACAGCCAAAGCTAACAGACCGTTTTCTATTCTCCTCCTTCTAAACCTGTCCCTCGCCTTGGATACAGTCGACAACTCCCTCCTACTACAGATCCCTTCTTCCTTTGGCATCAAAGATGTTTTTCTCTCATGTATCTCATCATATGTTTCCAACCACACATTTAGCTGTTTCCACACCCACACTACCTCCTCATCCTGCCCTCTCTCTGTCCTGCGTGGCTCTGTCCTAGGACCCCAACTCCTCTATCTATACCAATGGCCAGGGACAACTCATAAAGTCTCATGGCTTCCAGTATTACCTGTATGCTTATGACACTCAGATCTACGTATCTGGCCCAGACGTCATCTCCCTGCTGTCCAGAATCCCAGAGTGTCTGTTAGCCAGATCCTCCCTCTCCTCTCGCTTTCTAAAGCTCAAAGTAAACAAATCCCAAACTCATTATCTTTCCTCCATCTCATGCATCTGCCCTACCTGATCTATCTATTATGGTAAATGGCATCACGCCCTTGCCTGCACCATAAATCCACTGCTTTGGAGTAACTCTTGACTCTGTTTTGTCTTTCCAAACACACATGCAAACTCTCACCACTTCCTGATGCCTCCAGCTCAAAAATATCATCATCGCCTGTCTTGACTACTGCAACATTCTCCTATGTGGCCTCCCTACTAACACTCACATATCTCCCGTCTGTCCTTAACTCTACTGCTCAACTAATCCACCTCTCTCCTTGTTACTCCAATGCTGTTCCCCTCTGCAAATCACTCTATTGGCTCCCAGTTACCCAATGAATGCAGTTCTAACTACTAGCACTGACCTACAAAGCCATCCATAACCTGTCCCCTCTCTTTATATACAAACTTATCTTCCCTCATGCAATCTCTGGTCCTTCCAAGACCTCGTCCTCTCCTCCACACTTATTCATTCCTAAACCAATTGCCTCCAAAACGTCTCCCGAATGTCCCCCAGTCTCTGGAATTCTGCGCTCAAACATGTACGATTATCTGCACACTTGCATTCTTCAGATGGATCTTGAAATCCCATCTCTTCAGGAAAGCTTACAGCCTGCAATGACTAGCTGCTACCTCACCACAAGCGGAGCTGCTGCCTCAACACTACCACCGGAGCTGCCACGTTACCACCACAAGAGCTGTACAATTCCCCGACCTACTGTCTCCTTCCCATCATCCTGTAAAATGTAGGCCCACAATGGCAGGGTTCTCTTCCCTCTGTACTAGTCTGTCATTCTTAATTTGTTTTATGTAACTGTGGTGCTCCTCTGGCGGGACCCCACAGGGAGGTACTGCATCCCAAACAGAAGGTGTAGTGCCTCCATAGTCAAAGGTAGAGGGGGAAGCTACAGAGTCTGTGTTTAAAACCACAAAATCCCAATCACAGCCACCCTAGCACCAGGGACTGTATATTCAGTAGGTCCCAGGGGGTGGAGCTTAACAGAGCGGGAGACGTGACGTAGGTGACAGTTTGACTCAAGTCAGTCAGACGGTGTGAGGAGATCAACCTGCAGCTCTGACAGGAGGGTATCTCAAAATTAAAGAGGTAATTCAGACAAGAAAGGGGCACTCCAGGACTGATCGGAGCCGTCTGGAGTGCTCAGGTCATCCCGGTACTCCGGAACTGAGGCAGTTTGTTAAGGTTCATCCCAAACTGCTGACCAGCAGGCTATGGGCCTTATCAAGAAGGTGCCACAGCACCCATCAAAGTAGTCCAACCTATGTCCCATAGCTGTGTTCAAGATGCTGACAAGTAAGAGAGACTTTAAGAAACAGACCCGGGGACCTGAAATCAGACTCAAGAGTGGGAGTGTAAGGAGCCAACAGAGCCCATAAAGGAACAGGACCAAGAAAATGTGGGAAAGGCACCTCTAACAGACTCTGTAGCAAACCTTAACTCCTGTGGCAACAAAATCCCCCATCCCAAATAATTTTCCCCTCAGCCATTGAGTGTCCAGGGCACAGGACCGGGACCCGACCAGCTGTGATCCCCACTGAAGTAGCAACTTGTCCCGGTATCCGAGTACCCCCTACCCTGTCAACCGACTCATAACCTATATTGGTATTTTGTATGTAACCCCATTCCATGTACAGCACCATGGAATAAATGGTGCTATATAAATAAATAAAAATAATGAAGGGGAAGGGGTTAAATTCATAAATCTTTATAGGATTTAGAATGCTACAAGGGCCTATACATCTGACCAATGTGCGGAGGAGGTGGGCGTGTGGGGGTGAGGGTCCCAGATCAAAATTTTGCATGGGGGCCCATTGGTCTCTAGTTACACCACTGATAGCAGTCACAGTAAGAGGAGTGCATGAACTGGGTCTACACAGCACGCTCCCTGTGACTGCAACATGTTTTCCTTTGTATACACTTGTATAAGAGAGAAAATGCTACAGCCCCGATAGTCACCACTCACCAGGGTCACAGACTACTTATTAGCTTTCATTATAACTGCTCCAGGGCTCCTTGTCTTGCAATGCCCCTATGTGTGTGAAGGTGCTGACAGATGAAGAATTGAGTTGTCATTTTCAACAGTTTCAATAAGTTTTTCATTATGATTTCTGCCTCAAGAGATACATTAACCTTGACACAAAGCTGTCTTCTTCATAATGAGGATGATAATTACATAATATATCAGTGCTACATTCCTTTACTAGTTTAGTACTGATATTTAACAGATCGGCGGTGTCAAGTCTTTTTTCACATTGATCTTGTTACATTTCACAAATGATAGTTGAATGTAGTAACAGATCTGAAGGTCTAGATTATTACCAGTAGACGTGCACACGTTTAATTAATAGTATTGTTCACATTGCAGAGTGAATTAGGATCTCATCCACTTATTATATTTATCACCATCTTGGTTCTTTCCATAGGTTCATTTTTCCATAGTTTCAGGACAAAAAAATGCAATAAAAATTAGAGTTAATTGATCCTACAAATACTGTCTCTGATATTTAACAGATGTACAGTTATTAGAATAATAAAGCAGAAATGTAGTTGGACCTTTTTTAAAGCAGGTTACAAAATCTCAAAGTAACTACGACGTGGGCAAGGGTCACATTTGCGGAAGCAAATGCAGATCCTAATCCGGTTTCGAACATGCAAAAGGCTCAAAACCAGATCAGGATCCGCAGCCCATAGGAGCCCATTATAAACCGGATTGCACTACATGCAATATGGTTACCGCTTTTGGATTTGCAGCCTGCGTTAAAAATCATGCAGGCTGCAGTTTACGGAGTGGTTTGCAAACCACAGCAGGCTTGCTATAATGGGCTCCTATGGGAGCCCATCTGGCTACCGCAAGGCACATGTGAATGCCTGCAGTAGTCGGATGCTTTGTTCATCCCTGCTGCCGCAGGGATGAACAAAGGGTTATTGTTACTAATAGATGTGATCGACCGTCCAACCTGCAGCATTGGTGTGTGTGACACCTTCATAACGACTTCACCTATTCAGAACTGTAGGGCGTAGGCGATCAAACGACTGCAAGTGTCGTTCGCTTGTCACGGAATCGTTACTGTGTCGTTCGCGATATCTGTACGTGTGACACCTCACTAGCGATCAATTAACGACGTTCCAGCGATCTAGGTCAAGTTGAATCATTGGTCTGATCGCTGAGACATTGAAGTGTGAAGGCTTTAGAGTGCTAGATCTTTTTCTATTCAAAGCGACATTCTCCCAGACCGGTTCCAGACTGCTCCTGCTGGTGATTAGTGGCATTTTTTCCCACTGTGCTCTGCTGATGAGGCATGACGGCCAATGTCATGCTAATTGCCAGCTGACCTCCTGCTGCCTAATGGTACCTTTAAACGCGGCAACATTTCTAGGGTGTCAACAGGTAACTTACTGGCTGCAGTGAAATCATGGAGACAAGGTTCTATCTTGTTGCTGTGTACAAATGGAATCATGTCTCCATGATTTCACTGCAGCCAGTAAGTTACCTGTTGACACCCTAGAAATGTAGCCGTGTGTAAAGGTACCATAACTGCCAGAAGTCACACACCATCAACAGCAGCCTGGAAGAACAGTTCTGTTAACTCATGTTTGGAGCAGTTGAATCACGGGCAGAAGCAATGACCGCTTTGTGCCAGTGCTGGGTACAACAGGCACCTGTCGGTTAACACCTGCCTCTGTTACCAACTACCTGCTTATTAGTTTTTAGGGGTATAGTAAAAAAAAGTAAAAGTCGTGGACAACCGTTTAAAGCTTAATTAATGAACTGCATGCAACATGCTGAAGAATTTGCCACAAAATACCACAAGACAAAAAAGAAAAGTGACTTAAAAAAACCAGCAGATGACAAATTGGGGCTTTCGTTTCTTAAAGCAGATTTTTTGTATGCATTTTTAAACTAGAAAAATCAATGTAAAAACTCTGTGTGCACATACAAGAAACACTGAAACACATAAATGCAGTGGACTTATAACTGTAAAGGTACTGTCACACGCGGCAATTTTGCTAGCAATTTCACTGGCAATTTGCTGGTTGCAGTGAAATCATGGACACATTGTTCTATTTTGTTGCTGTGTACAAATGGAACAATGTCTCCATGATTTCACTGCAACCAGCAAATTGTCAGTGAAATTGCATGCAATATTGCCACGTGTGACGGTACCTTAAGAATTAGCTTCAGATAGTATCGAAATAGCACAATATTTTTGGAATCGTGCTCATACTAGTTGTCACTCTACGTATAGGGTCCTCAGAGCTGTGTGCAATGGAGTCCACAACATTGGTGTACAGCGGGCCACAATGATCAACACCTACTTCCCTATACACAGTTGGTGAGTATGGGAAAACTCCACTATGAAGGTTTCTGCAGTGCACACATTGCATTGAGAAGTGCAGCACGTGGCTTTATGAAAAATATTGCAAAACTCAAGTAAGAGACACATCGTTGGTATTAGTGTCTCTGTTACCAATTTTCTATTATCCTGAAATTGTCCATGTTTTCCACTATAGATATAGTAGTAGTAGGGGCTAAAGAAACAAGACCGTCTTCTGCACTTTTAAGTTTCTTAATCCATTTTTTAATGTCTGTATATAAACTCTGTTTAAAACTCTAACACTTGATATGTGAATTCATTGTTAATCTCTGAGCTATCCCACTAAGAACACAAAACTTGGATGTCATTGTGCCCCAACAAACCTGGACAAGCAACAAAGACTTTCTCATCTACTTTGTTTGCTCCCTGTTAACAATTCATAGATTGTAATTAAACTGTTTCAACATGTTCTCTTTACATCAGATGAAAATATTCAGTTTGGAGAAAGAAATGACTTAGGGATGACCTAGTCACTAAATACAGATTTATAATAGGTCACTACAAAGATCGGTGACATGAATGCTTTCTACTCAGGACGGTAACCAATCCCTTGTGACTGCCAGAAATACTGACTTATTACATTATGTCAGCCACATGGTATTGTACATAAAATCAGTCACATAATAGTGTTTACAAAGAAGCTCCTGCTTATATGCTGCCTGTACTAATATGCTTACTGCGCCCCTACAGTACAAGAAGCTTGTCATAGCCATAGTCCTGTACTGTGTCACGCATTGTCTGCTCTCCACTCCTGGAGTATTGCTGCTGTGCTATTAAACTGAGTTTTTTTTCCTTAGGCTGCTGTGTATGGAGCTCTGCAGGTGGAGGAGTGAGTCATAGCTCAGGTGGCGGTGGAGGGGTGTGTCTTAGCGTTCAGATCTCCACTCCCCTAGCCTTGAAATAGCTCAACTTTCCTCCACTACGTGTCACAGATTGAATGTATTCTCATTTTGGACCCGTGCTGTGAAGACATGCTGCTGGAGCAGCTGTTGTCCTCTTCCATTGGAGTGGTGTCCTTTTCTTGGTCTGTGGGTGGAGGTAGGGGCTCTAAGAAGAGGGCATGTTGAGCAGTTGAGGGAAAGGGTGGTGACCAAACCTCCTAACCTTCAGGGGTATCTTCGGGAACAGGGCTAGTCAGGGACCCCAAGTCCAGGGCCAGACTAGCTTCCCAGTTGCCCGTGCCTATTATACTTTCCTGCTTCATTCCCCTCATCCGCTCCACGCGTGACATAATTGTGGAGGAACTCGGGTATCAGGCTTCAGGGGTAGCGTCTGCTGTGTCACGGGGAGTGGTGGCTGAGCCTGATCCCGTGTCCTGGGTATATCTTCAAAAAGGGGTATATTTACAGGGGATTATATATAGTTTGTCGTGACGCCACCTGAAGTTCCTGGTGAGGTATCACCAGCGCCGCCACAGTCTGCCGGAGGTAGATGGTAGTACGGCTTAGTTGGAAAAGTCCCCTACAGGTAGGGCAGGACCTCCGGGGCAACGTTCCTGTGAATAGAACAAGTTCATGCAGCATAGAGACAGAGGCAGAGGCAAAGTCACTTTTCCTCCGGGTACTTTACTGTTAGTTGTAGCAGTTGCAGTTACCGTTCCCAGTTCAGCATTCAGATGTTACAAGAACAGGTAGCTAACGGGTGGCTGCAGATGGATCCCAGGTGGTATGGTGAAACCCTTGGTGTGCCTGCTTGCTCTAAACCCGTCTGTTCCTTCTTGCTTTCCAGTGTGGTAAACTTGGTGACTTGAAATCAGCCTGACCTCCTTTCCTCTCTCACCTTCGCTGCCGCTGGGTAACACTCTACTGGCTGGCGGCTCGTTCCTTTGGCGGTGCCTGGTTCCCTCTTTCATGCCCACGAACGCGGCATGTTGCATTTCTGGTGCTGATGAGACTGGGTGATTTGTGCGCAGGCATTCGTCTGCGCACAGATCACATGTGGCAGTGAATGGGTGCGCACGGTCTTGCGCTGTCAAGCGTAGCACCGTGCGCTCCCATTATAAAGATAGGGGCTTGCGGTGCTGCGGTCACATTGCGGATCCCCTCCGCAGAACGCTGTGGAGGGGTCTGCAAATGTGAAGGCAGCCTTACCTGCGGCGAGGACACCCGGACAGAGACCTTTACAGAGGTGAGCAGTTTACTTCGCCATAAGGATCTCCCGCTGTGGAGACATTTCTCACAAGCAATAGGCTCCCATAGCAGAGACATTGCACTGTAAATAGTCCCTTTTTCCAGCAACCATGCCCCTTTATTTTTGCATTTTCCGTTTTGAAAGTCCCTAAATGAAGAGTATATCCCTTCGAGTTTTGTCTTTGGCTGAAGACTCAGAGACTTTATTTTGAACATTTCCCCTGTTTGAAGATGTGCGCTGTGTGAACAGCGGCCCAGCGGTGGTAATACACACTGGACTGTGTTGGACAATACATTACCGCTAGGCCCGCGTAGTTAGTACCGGTCCCCATTGGGCCGAGTTAATAATGTCTTTATATGCAGAAAACCTAAATATTCTTGAATGTAAATAGTTTACCCGTTGATGTTGATGATATAAAAAAATTGCTTTTCGCTCCCCGGTAAACAGGTACAGATACTCGCGGCCGAGTATATTCAATCAAGGGGGTATGTGGCGCCCCGCTAAGCAGGCATCACAGAGGGGTACTGCACCCATAAAAGAGGTGCAGATACTCCAGCTGCAAGAGGGCCCTAGGATGGTGGGTGGGACCCATAACCAGCACTCCCACACTAGTTTACACGGTGGCAGGTTACCCGGGAGGGAATAAAAAATAAAAGAAGAAGAAGGAGTTTTTGCCTCTAAGTTTGAGCTCTTGAGGTTTTTCGCTGTGAGGGTCTCTCGGCTGAGGGACCAGGAGGGATGGAAGAGGAAGAAAGGAGATAAGGAAAAAGAAAGCAAGCTTTCCAGGAGAGAGCAGCATGTTTGGGAAAGAGGGCCGTCGGCAGATCTCCCAGACAGCTAACCGGGTACCGGAACTCGCACCTGTGGGATACTTTAAGACCACAGAGAATCTGGAGTCCCACGGAGTCTACAATTCTCCCGGGCACCAGAGCAGACTGAAAGAGGGAACCAGGCACCGCCAAAGGAACGAGCCGCCAGCCAGTAGAGTGTTACCCAGCGGCAGCGAAGGTGAGAGAGGAAAGGAGGTCAGGCTGATTTCAAGTCACCAAGTTTCTTTTTAAACCAATAATTTTTATTAAATTTCAGAGGACAATAAGCTTACACATAAACAAAGTTCAGAACCATATCTAAACAGATTACAATGTAACCATTAAAGAAAGTAAGAAGAAGGGGTAAAAGAGAGGGAAAGGGAAAAGGGTAATCAGCTCAGCATCTACAACGGAATCAAGTGATTTAGCATTGTAAACAATCAGACGGTATTGTACTATGGCAAGAGGTTATCCAGGGGTCCCACCACGCTAGGACCTTCAGTTTACGTGACCGAGTTTGGGAGAGTAGCACTTCATAAGAACAATGCTGATTTATTCTATTGATCATTTCCGAGAGGGTAGGTAAGGCCGGGGACTTCCAGTGGCTTGCGATCGTCATGCGGGCCGCAATTAATGTATTTGAGATCATGGGGCGGAGGATAGCCGGAAAAGTATCAAGATCTATACCCAACAGTGCCAGTTGGGAATTAAGAACTAGGGGCAAACCAGTCAGGGTGGTAAGTAATGTCTCGACCTCTTTCCAAAATACGTGCAGCTTTGGACAATCCCACCAAATATGAGAGTCCGAGCCTAAGGTTATACATCCCCTCCAGCAATTAAATGAGGAAGAAAATCTAGGAGAATTAAATTTAGCCAACCTCGCTGGGGTGAGGTACCATCCCATTGAAACCTTTTTGGCCTGCTCTAGATGGTTCACACATGCCGAAAAATGGGCGGCATGTCCCGAAGCGGCTTGCCATTGCTCCAAGGAGGCTTCAAAATTAAGTCTAGACTCCCATCTCACCATATAAGGAAGTTTAGTTGTGGACCGCAAATCTAAAATAGCCTTATATATAGTAGATACTCCCTGTGCCGATGGCCCTTGTTGCTTAAAAAGGGACTGGAGGGAAAGATTTATTGTAGTGAGGTCACAGACAGGGATAGGGTTCGAATGCAAAAAGTGCCTGAGTCGGAAGTGGGCGAAGAAAGCCGCTGGGGGAAGTGAGAATTTCACTGACAAGGCATCGAATGGCTCCAGTCGTCCTTGAGTCATGATTTCTCCCAACAACACCACTCCTTGCTGTTTCCACGCTTGAAGGGAGAAGTCGCCCATTCGCGCCTCCACCGCTCCCAGCGTAATATATTTATATAGGAAGGGCAAGTGTGTTCTGGCCACAAGCGCCCAGACCCTAATTACCGTCAGCATTGATCGCAGAAGCCCAGGTGAGGGCGAACTAGAAAGAAGATACATTTCCAGTAGAAGTCGGACAGAGTGTCGAGGGGAGAGCCAGGACTCAATCTGTAACCAATGAGATGGGGGGAACCAGCCCACCACATTTTAGCTATATCCAGCGTTACAGCTGTGTAATATGCAGCTACGTCCGGTACTCCCAAGCCACCCCGCGCATATGGAAGTGTCATGGTGGAGAGAGCCACCCTATGGGGTTTCCCACTCCAAATAAAACCACCCAAAGCTGTTTGAAAAAGGTTAAGATATTTGCGGGGGAATGGTAGGGGAACGCAGCGCAGGAGATAAAGAATTTTTGGAAGGATCATCATCTTGGTCAGATGAATCCTGGCTATCCACGAGAGCTGGTGGGTGGAGTATTGTGCAAGAGTTGTTCTAATAGAGGATAGAAGAGATTCACAGTTAACTTGGACTATGCGAGATAGGTTTGTGATATGAATGCCCAGATAACGGAACCCTCTGTGCGCCCAGGTAAATTGGAAGAGGGAGCGGAGAGAGTTCAGTTCAGGTACGGGAATGTTTACCGGAAAAATAGCTGACTTGGATAAATTTAATTTATAAAACGAGGCTTTGGAAAAATCCTCCAGCAACTCAACTATTGCGGGAATGGAGGACGAAGGCTTGGTGCATGTGAACAGAACATCGTCAGCATAGAGTGATATTCGATGGTCTATCGGGCCTATCTGCACTCCCGAAATGCAAGGGTGGGTGCGAGCTATGGCGGCCAGGGGCTCCATCACTAATGCAAAGATCAGAGGGGAGAGGGGACAACCCTGGCGGGTTCCATTTGTGATCTGGAAGGGGGTGGAGGAAAATCCTCCCGCCTTCACAGTCGCACTAGGCGATGAATAGAGAGCCAGAATTGCCGACTTGATGTTGCCCGTAAAGGCAAACTTGTCCAGAACCCCCGCCAGGAATCCCCAGTGCACTCTGTCAAACGCTTTTTCTGCGTCTAGGGACAAGAGTGCACTAGGGGTCCCCCTCCCCTCCAAAACATCTAGGATGTCAACGACCCGTCTGGTGGCGTCTCTTGCCTGTCTATGTGGGATAAAACCAACTTGGTCCCATCCAATCAAAGACGGCAGCACCAACTTAATACGTTCAGCTAACATTTTAGAATAAATTTTCAAGTCGCAGTTAAGGAGTGCGATAGGCCTGTAACTACTGGTATCTGCGAGGGGTTTATCAGGTTTAGGGATTGTGGATATTGACGCTAACAGTCCCTCCGGCTTAATCACCCCCTCTTTCTGCCAAAGATTAAAAAGGGCGAGAAGATGTGGGGCTAAGAGGGTAGCAAAGGTGGCGTAATATTGGTAAGGGAAACCATCAGGCCCCGGTGCAGAGGATTTTTTTGCCGAGTGAATGGTTTTAATAATTTCCGCCTGGGAGAAGGGAGCGTTCAACATATCCGCCTGAGCTGCCGAGAGAGTAGGCAAGTCAGCTCTATCTAGAAATGCTTGAATTATATCAGGGGTAGGTTGAGGGGTTGAGGTCGAAGACGACAGGTTATAGAGACGGTCATAATAATCTTTGAATTGTTCTGCTATGTGGATGGGGTTACGAACCACATCTCCCGAAGGGGAATTAATCTGCGCAATTCTGGATTTAGTCTCCAGTTTTTTAACTCTCCTCGCTAGTAACTTGCCCGCCCTATCCCCCATTCCATAATAAAGTGCTTTAGTCTTGCGAAGGCGGTGTTCTACTTTTTGGAGCAAGAAAATTCGTAATTTGGAACGGGTTGACATTATTTCGGTTATTAAAGCAGGGTCAGGGGAGGCGGCATAACTATGTTCTAAGGATTGCAAAGTGGAAAGATGGGAGTCCAGAGTCTCTCTATATAAGCGTTTAGAGCGTGCAGCCAGCTTCAACAGGTGGCCCCTCATTACCGCTTTGTGGGCAAACCACAGTGTGTCAGCCGATACAGAGTTAGAGTTGTTAAGGTGAAAATATTCCTGCAAATACTCTCCAAGTATCTCACAATTCTCCGATGAGGTGAGCATAGATACATTCAGCGACCAGTGGTACGGAGCAGCGCCGGAGAATTTATCCTCCAGTGTAATGGACACTGGGGCGTGGTCCGACCACGTGATCACATCAATATCAGCAGCTACACAGTATGGCAAGAGCGAGTCATTTAGCAACAGAAAATCTATCCGGCTGTATGATCGGTGTCTAGAAGAAAAAAAAGAATAACCTCTTTCTGAGCCATGAAAGTAGCGCCAAACATCATGCATTTTGAATGAGGCTACTACAGGGGCCAGATCAGAGCGGTAGACCGTGGAAGTCGAACAATCAAGTGCCCTCTGAATTGGAGCATTGAAATCTCCTCCAATTACTCTGTGGCCCATCATGGAGGGGAAAGACCCTCAAGGAGGGACCTAAGAAAGCTAGATTGACCTGTATTGGGGGCATAAATTGAGAGAAAAGTATACATAACATCATTAATGCGACAGGTTACTGCTAAATATCTCCCTTCTGCATCGGTCACACACTTTATCAAATCAAAAGTTAGGGTCGAGCGAACAAGAATCGCTACTCCAGCCTTTTTAGATAAAGAATTTGAGAAAAATTGGTGAGGATAAAAACGTGAAACCAGGCGGTGGTTGTCTCTCTCCAGAAGGTGCGTCTCCTGAAGCAGCACAATCTCTGGCTGCGACTTTCTAAGATAATTGCGGAGGAGCGCACGCTTCTGGGGAGAGTTCAAGCCGTTCACATTAAACGAGACCACTACAATTGGCATAGTGAAGTAAATACAACATTAATACGTATACAATGCATCGTGCGACATTAGGTTTGAAGGAGTGAGCTGAGGGAAAAAAGGGAGGGGTAGGGGAAAGAACAAGTAGCAAAAAACAGAAAGGCATTAACAAACGTGCGGTCTCAAACCAATTAAGGGACCGCACTGTCAATGCCACTCCAGCCGGGGCAGGGATGGTACCGGCTCAAGCAGCCGTTACCCGAAGCAACGGCAAAAATAATGGAAAAGAAAAATTCAAAACAAAAGGAAAAAAACAGTCAAAATTCAGCAGTTCTTAGAGCGGCAAAAAATCCACTCAGTGGGGAAATCCCTCAGGGCTCCCCAAAAGAAGAAAAAAAAACAAAAACAAAGGGAAACAATCACCTGAGGGATCAATACCAAGTCCAGGACATCAGATCCCGGGGATTCAACATGGTAGAGTAATGCCGGCGGCGGCAGAGAGAGTGCCGTGCAGTCAAGCCACTTCCCATTCCACTTCCAACCTCTTCTGATTAAGTCGAGGTTCACGGCGATCAGGATCTGGACGATCACGATCCTGCAGCTCCTGTGACGGAGGTTTCGTCTGAGAAAACGGAAGAAGGTCCCATTGCTTGAGTAACTTCGCAGCCTGCATAGGGGTTAAGCACATGTGTGTAACATCGTTGCGTCGGATGATCAGACGTGTAGGCCGTCCCCATCGGTATGGGATCTTTTGTTGCAGAAGGACGGAGGTATAGGGCTTGAAAGCCCTACGCAGGGCCAGAGTGCCTGGGGACAGGTCGGGGTATACTTCCAGATCTGCAAATCGGTCAGATAGTGTAGGAGAGTGACGCAGGGCTGCCAGGAAATCTTCCTTAGTTTCAGCAAAGTGAATACGGCCAAGTACATCCCTTGGGAGGTCTGCTTTTATCCCAGGTGGTTTCGGGAGTCTATGGATCCTATCTATAATCAGGTCTCTTGGAGTTAAGGTGGGGAGGACCTCAGCTATAAAGTCACGAAGCAGGGCTCTAAGATCTTGTGGGGGCACCGACTCCGGGACTCCCCTTAGGCGCACATTGTTACGCCTGCTACGGTCCTCTAAGTCAAGCTGTTTCGCTCCAATAGTAGCAAGCTGACGATGTAGTTGTTCATTCTCATCTAGGAGCGCATTATGAGAGGACACCAGCTCTGTCATCTTCTGCTCCAGGTGGTCAGTGCGTCCTCCCAGCTCCGCCACGTCCCCTTTCAATTCCGCCACTACTGACCTTATATCTCCTTGTATGGAGGCTCTGAGGTCGTTGAAGAGCCCCTTCATCTGGGCATGAGTTACCGGGTCCTCTGGTCTCGGGGCCGCCGAGGAATCTGAGGAGATCTCCTGAGCAGATGTCTCTCTGCGCGCTGCCCGGGCAGCACGAGGCGAGGGAGGCGCCATGTTAGCAAGCAGATCCTGGGCCTCGCGGCCTGGGGGAAAGTAGTCCGACACCCTCTTAGGTAAGAGGGCCTGGCCCGTTTTAGACTTGCCCATCCTGTGTGGGAGACTTGCGGCTATACTTGGTAACAATTCCGCCGGTCTGAGATGCTGGTAAGCCGCTTTAATTCCCCGGGAACCGGGAGCTCCTGTATCACGCGGCTGGCTTCATGCACGGCCTAGCCACGCCCCCAAGTCACCAAGTTTCATACCACACTGGAAAGCAAGAAGGAACAGACGGGTTTAGAGCAAGCAGGCACACCAAGGGTTTCACCATACCACCTGGGATCCATCTGCAGCCACCCGTTAGCTACCTGTTCTTGTAACATCTGAATGCTGAACTGGGAACGGTAACTGCAACTGCTACAACTAACAGTAAAGTACCCGGAGGAAAAGTGACTTTGCCTCTGCCTCTGTCTCTATGCTGCATGAACTTGTTCTATTCACAGGAACGTTGCCCCGGGGGTCCGCAAATGTGAAGGCAGCCTAAGACTTCACATTGCGTCTAGCGAAAAATATATCGTCTGTAAGTCCAGGTTCTCATAAGAATCCCCAGCCTTCGTCCTGGTAAACGGAGATGACGGTTCCTAGGCGGTGTAACTCTATTGGAAGTGGGGGTTGCGATCTGGCCTCGTCCCATAGTCACCTGGTTGCCTGTTTCCTCTGGAACCATTACTCTCGGCGTCGTTGTGTAGCTAAATGGTCTTTTTCATTTAAAGATGATGGAGACTGCTGAGATGATTGCTACTGTGGGGGTGGTGAATTGCCGGTTGGGAATCTGGATACCACTCTGGTTTCTGCTGAGCTCACTATGGCGGGGGCTCCTTGCTGCTGCTGCTGCCGCCACGCGGTCCACCACGCAGCTTCTGGGGTGCTCCCTCCTGAGGCTCTCTCTACGTCCTCCGGTTCCTCGTCGTACTCATCCTCGACTATGATATTTGGTTCTGTAGGGGACATCCGCGCTGCCTCCAGCCGGAGACAACTGCTGGGACTGTGGTGTTGTCGGAGCTCCGTCTGAACTCCCGTGTCCCGAGTCTGGATGGGTGGTGGTACAGGTGATAGAGACGCGCAGTACTCCACAACTGCTCATTCTGCTACTGCCGCCTCTTCGCGGTCTGCTCGCATAGCTGAAAGTTCGTAAGTTCGCTCCGTGCTCCACCGTCGGCATACCCGGGGCGCCATATAATCTGTGACCTACTATATTCCCAGAAGCCATTATGGCTTCTACACAAGCTTTTGCACGCCTGGCGGAGGAATTCTTACAGGAGGTTTCTACCTTGCGTAACCAGGTGGTGCATCAGTTTCAGGTTGTTGTTGGGTATTTTGCCTCAGCTTATGCCCTGGCTGTACCGGAACTCATTATATCCCTCCCTGACCGATTTTCACTAGGGAAAGATAAGTTTTTAGCTTTCAGAGAGGCCTGTAAGCTATACTTCAGGCTTCACCCTCATTTTTCAGGGAGTGAGGAACAGTGTGTGGGGATTATATTCTCTCTTCTTAAGGGGGATCCCCTGACCTAGGCCTTTTCTCTGCTGACCGATTCTCCTTCTATGCAGTCGGTGAACAAGTTTTTTTGCGGCTCGGACCCTGGTGTATGGTGACCCTGATGCCGTCTCCTTGGCCGAGTCAAAACTACGTAAGCTCAGGCAGGGAGCACAGCCGGCCGAGGAGTGTTGCTCTGAGTTCAGGAAATGGGCCACTGACACTTAGTGGAATGACCCTGCTCTGAGGAGTCAGTTTTGCCTGGATTTGTCAGATCAGCTACAAGACTCCATGACTCAGTACACTCTTCAGAGTTGCTGGAGGCTGCTATAGCACTCACTATTAGGTTGGACAGACACCTGAGAAAGAGACCTGAACTAACCCCGCCCCTGGTGGGCATCCTGGCTATGGAGGGTACACGTGTGGGTTCTGATGTACCTTAGCAGTTGGGGAACGTAACTTCTCATACTAGCCCATTTGCAGTTCATCAAGTTGAGAGGTCTTGGTTCTTTTGGGTTCAAGCCGATCATTTTATTGTGGTGCATCCATACCTCGTAGAACCCGTTTCTCAGCCACTGTCATCCCATAAGGATAAGAGCCTGAGTACTACGGTCTCTGACGTGTTGGTCAGGCCTGCTTCTATGTCTCAGGCAGACGTGGTTAAACACCTAATGAAACATAGAGGTAAAACCCAGCCTACACCTCATATTGATGCTGGGCTCAGGTGTTATCCTGAGAAGTGTTATAGGGAGAGGGTGGCAACTCCCACTAAGCTGCCTGTGAGAAAGTCTTCAGAGAAGAGAGAAAGTCTCCAGAGATTCTCCAGGGAATTGATATCAAATAAAGAGTGAAAGGCATCAATAATAAAAAAGTAGCGCAGTCTCTGCTGTTTGACCCCCTGAGAATGGACCTTCTGTTTGTGATCACATGAATGACAAAAAACATTCAGGTCCAGACCTGAGTGTGAATGATTATGTGTGGATGCTGTCAAAACATGTAAGTGTGCAGCTGGAGCCCCTAATGTCGGAGTTATTGGTTTAGAATATCGGCCATTTGTTGTTCCAGCAACTTCCTCCGGTGCTATGTACCCATAATATTATCCATAGGTCATCTCTCTGGAAGTTTACAGTCCAGAGGCCTCTCATAAAGGAGGGTGTACTGTCATGTATTGACTGTTTTGCATTCCCTGAGTGTTGCTGCTGTGCTATTATGTGTGTGTTAGCATTCAGATCTCCACTTCTCTAGCCTCTACTTCCCTCCACTAGGTGTTACAGATTAAGTTCATTCTAATTTAGGACCTGTGCCGTGCAGGCGTGCTGCAGGAGCAGCTGCTATCCCCTTCTATTGGAGTGATATCCTTTACCTGGTCTGTTGGTGGAGGTAGGGGCTCTTAGCAGAGGGCAGGTTGAGGTGTTGAGGGAAAGGGTGGTGGCCCGAACCTTCTCACCTTCAGAGGTACCTTCTGGAACACAGTTATTCAGGGACCCCAAGACCAGGGCCAGATTAGCCTTCCAGTGGCCCTTGCCTGTTATACCTTCCTGCTTCATTCCCCTCATCCGCTCCACGCATGACAAGCTGTAGCATATTTAATACATAACTTTGGAGTAAAGAGGCACAAGAAAAAATGTCTCTATTGAAGGAGTAAACAGCAATTGGAGAAGGTTTAAATAAAAAACTATTCAAGTTTTTCTTTGTCATCTGCTCTTATGAAAGATAACAATTCTGAAAAGTTTTTTGCAGGTGAACCTTTGCTTTATTACTTTGCAGTTAAAGGCTACGGACACTTTGACATGAAAAAAAATATTTTTGCTTAAGTTAGTGTTTCAGTCTATAATTATTCCTTCATTACTTTGCAGATCTCCTGATATGCAGTTTGCAAACTGATCCAAGTTACAGATTTTCTCTCTAGTGAGAT
>JARQOC010000003.1:709435820-709492488 GCA_033576535.1 Allobates femoralis
GGGGTGAATTTTTCCCGTGAAGCCCCAGTTTGTGGGAGATTATCAGTGGTCTTGAAATGTCTTCCATTTTCAAATTATTGAAACCCCTTTTGTTTTCTTCCCCACCAATCTGCTTGCCTATTCCCAGATTCGGGTCTTCCCAGCCTGGTGCGGGTTTTTTAATTTTGTTTCTGGTTCCTTTGACAGCTCTTTCTTTTCACCATAAGGGAGTTTGGAGGTGACTGTTTGGGGTTTTGGCGGACAGGTGTTTTTAACTGATAACAAGCCCCCAACAGGTGCCAGTACTACAGGAAAGGGCTGCTTTCACAAAAACTTTTTTTTCCTGCCCCGGGATCCTATTTTTTTGGAAGGCCCCCACGGACAGGAAAGGAAAACCAAGGGGGTGACCTATTCTGTTCCGGGCCCCCGTAATTATCACGGATCCGGACACAGTGGGGCACTTTCATTTCCCGAAATTTTTTGTAAAATATACATTGCGGAAGTGAAATTTAGTAAAAAAAAAAATTAAAAATAAAAAATCTGATGCTCACCTACCCGGGATCCACCGTTCCCCTCCCAGCAAGGTCGGGTGCTTATGGACCTGCGGGGGAAGTCACAACCCGATCACCCGATCGGGTCACATGCCCGCAGTTACCCCGGGAACTGCGGTCATGTACCCGATGACCTGCCGGGTTGTGAATCAGGAGGCCCCTATAAGCACCCGGACCTTGCTGGGAGGAGGGAGTTTGGGTCCCGGAAAGGTGAGCAAAGCAGATTTTTTTTTTTTTTTAACTCTTTCTTTTACTTTTAAATTTTACTTCTGCAATGTATATTATACATTTCGAAGTGAAAATTTTAAAAGGTTTGGGAGCAATTTTAGTGACTGAGCATGCTCAGTACCTAAAATCGGGGCCAAAGGGAAAATCACTGTTTCCCCCGGAAACCCCCTGTTTTTGGCCCCCATGTTAAAGGCCGGTGGATCGGATTTGGCCCCAATTGGGCCCTCCGATTTTGTGGGACCCGGGGTTTTTTTTTTTGCCCAAAAAACGGGCCGTCTCCCCATTTTGGGTACAGCAAAAAATCAGACCCAAATCGGAAACCCACAAAATCGGATGGAAAATTTGGCCAAATTTCCCATCCCAAACCGAACCCCCCAGGATTTAAAATGGGGGCCAAAACGGATCTGTGGCTGTCCATTTTTCATCCCGACAGCCCCCGGATGGGAAATAAATCGCATGTTAAAGCACCTTATAAGTGGAGGGCAGAAGGAGCCTCTTAAAGAAGAAGTTACAGGTCTGTGAGAGCAAGAAATCTTGCTTGTTTATAGGTGACCAAATACTTATTTTCCACCAAAATTTGAAAAAAAAATTATTTACAAATCAGACAATGTGATTTTTTTAGGATTTGATTTCTCATTTTGTCTCTCATAGTTGAGGTCTACCTATGATGTCAATTACAGGCCTCTCATCTTTTTAAGTGGGAGAACTTGCACAATTGGTGGCTGACTAAATACTTTTTCCCCACTGTATATACAGCAATTCTACAGTATAGCAATTTATGATAAAAATCACATTCTCTTATGAACCCCAGATTTAAGCTGGATTTCTACACAGCATTGTAATGAAATGAATGGGGGTTTTCAGCAGACCACCAGCTATCTTGGTGCTCAACGATCACCTTATGAGAGGGCAATAGGAGTGTGGAATGGCACACCCACAAGATGCACACTTAAAGCCTCTGCCAGAGATTTACATCTAATTAGTTAATAGCATCGGGCAGAATTTAGCTTCTCGCGCTCCTGTTAGAAGCTGATTTCGGCTGTGTGGCACAGCTATTGTATGATGGAAATTATGCAAGCCCATATTCTGGATTTGTATCAAATATGGCTACTCGACATATGACGTAATAGTACATCATATAATACTACTAGAAAAAGGCCCGATGCGATTGCATCGGGAGTGTGGTGAAATTAATTGTGTGCATCCTTAGATGTGCTAACAGGAACAGTAAACATGTATGACACTCTTTGCGCTTGTGAAAAAAGCATAGTTTTTATTAACATTTGCAAAATAAGGGCAAAGCATCATACTATAAGGTAATAGTGACAGAAAAATAATGTACATAGGTTTATTGAGTATATACAGGTAGCTCTGTGGGTAGCAGAGTATACAGCCGGCTGTGTGGGTACCAGAGTCTATCCAGGCGGCTCCGTGGGTAGCAGAGTATACAGGTAGCTGCGTGGGTATCAGAGTCTATACAGGGGGCTCCGTGGGTAGCAGAGTATATACAGGCAGCTCTGTGGGTAGCACAGTATACAGCCGGCTGCGTGGGTAGCAGAGTATATACAGGTGTCTCTGTGGGTCGCAGAGTATACAGGCAGCTGCGTTGGTAGCAGAGTATATATAGGTAGCTCTGTGGGTAGCAGAGTATACAGTCAGCTGCGTGGGTTGCAGAGTATACAGGCAGCTGCGTGGGGAGCAAAGTATATACAGGTAACTCTGTGGGCAGCAGAGTAAAGAGTCAGCTGCGTGGGTAGCAGAGTATATACAGGCAGCTCTGTGAGTAGCAGAGTATACAGCCGGCTGCGTGGGTAGCACAGTATATATAGGTAGCTCTGTGGGTAGCAGAGTATACAGTCAGCTGCGTGGGTAGCAGAGTATATTCAGGTAGTTCTGTGGGTAACAGCTTTGTGGGCATGATGGCAACCTTAATGGGCGTCCTGGTGGGTGGAGAGGTGATGTGACGTAATGGCTGTCACCACCGACTTCTTCTATGAGAGCTGCGTACTTCCAAAGTGGAGGAAATAGGGGCGTGTCCTTGCTGTGAGGTAAATTTAGTGAATGCGCATGCGCGGTGACGGATGGTTACTGCGCTCGTGCGGCTGTGAATGGCGTCGCAACTGTGGCTGGCGTGACTGCGTCTCACGGTGGCGCGCGAGCGTGCCATCGCTCGTGGGGCTGTGAATGGTGATGTAACCGTTGGGGGCATGACTGCGGCTCGCGGTGGTGCGCCACCGCTTGCGCGTCTGAGTCTGTGTATAGCGGCTCGCGAAGGCGCTGCGTGCCATCGCTCACGACAGTGCCGCGGTACATGCCGGAATAGCGGAACAACATTGTTGATTATATATACAGATACCTACAGCAGTACCGGTGTGCAGCGGTGTCAGTGTGCAGCGATGGTGAAATCCAGGAGGGGGCCGGGGGACAGCGGGAAGGTGCGGGCAGGAGGGGGCCGGGGAAGAGCAGCCGGGTGTGGACAGGAGGGGGCTGGTGAAGAGCGGCCAGGTGCGGGCAAGAGAAGGCTAGGGAACAGCGGCCGGGTGCGGGCAGGAGGGGGGCCCCTTCTGCCCGCACCCAACCGCTGTTCCCCGGCCCCCTCCTGCCTGCAGCAGAGTGCTTAGCAGAGTATAGGGGGCTCATTGGTTAGCAGAGTATATGGGGGCTCAGTGCTTAGCAGACTTTACGGCGGCTCATTGGTTAGCAGAGTATACGGTGGCTCAGTGGTTAGAAGAGTATACAGGGGCTCAGTGGTTAGCAGAGTATACGGGGGCTCAGTGGTTAGCACAGTATACGCTGGCTCAGTAGTTAGCACTGTATACGGAGCCTCAGTGGTTAGCACTCTATAGTGGCTCAGTGGTTGGCACTGTATGTTGTGGCTCAATAATTAGAACAGTAATGTGGCTCAATGGTTAGCACTGTATATGGTGACTCAGTGATTAGCACTCTATGGTGGCTCAGTGGTTGGCACTGTATATGGTGGCTCAGTGGTTAGCACAGTATGGTGGCTCAGTGGTTAGCACTGTATATGATGGCTCAGTGGTTAGCACTGTATATGGTGGCTCAGTGGTTAGCACAGTACGTGGCTCAGTGGTTAGCACTGTATGGTGGCTCAATGGTTAGCACTGCACGATGGCTCAGTGGTTAGCACTGCACGATGGCTCAGTGGTTAGCACTGTATGGTGGCTCAATGGCTAGCACTGCGCAGTGGCTCAGTGTTAGCAAAGTATGGTGGCTCAGTGGTTAGCACAGTATATGGTTGCTCAGTGGTTAGCACTGTACGGTGGCTCAGTGTTTAGCACAGTATGGTGGTTCAGTGGTTAGCACTATATGGAGGCAGAGTGGTTAACTCTGTACGGAGGCTTCATGGTTAGCACTATATAAGGTGGCTCAGTGGTTAGCACTGTACACGGTGACTCAGTGATTAGCGCACTATGGTGGCTGAGTGGTTAGCACTGTTATGGTGGATGAGTGGTTAGCACTGTATACGGTGGCTCAGTGGTTAGCACAGTATACTCTGGTTCAGTGGTTAGCACTGTATACGGAGACTCAGTGGTTAGCACTTTATGGTGGCTCAGTGGTTGGCAATGTATATGGTGGCTCAGTGGTTAGCACAGTATGGTGGCTCAGTGGTTAGCAGTGTATATGGTGGTTCAGTGGTTAGCACAGTATGAGGGCTGAGTGGTTGGCAATGTATACGCTGGCTTAGTGGTTAGCACTGTATATGGTGGCTCAGTGGTTTGCATAGTGTGATGGCTCAGTGGTTTGCACAGTGCAGTGACTCAGTGGTTTGCACTGCGCGGTGGCTCAGTGGTCAGCGCAGCATGGAGGCAGAGTGGTCAGCGCAAGATGGAGGCAGTGTGGTCAGCGCAGGATGGAGGCTCAGTGGTCAGTGCCAGATGGGGGCAGAGTGGTCAGCGCAAGATGGGGGCAGAGTGGTCAGTGCAGGATTGGGGCAGAGTGGTCAGCACAGGATGGGGGCAGAGTGGTCAGCGCAGGATGGGGGCAGAGTGGTCAGCGCAGGATGGAGTGGTCAGCAGAGGATGGAGGCTCAGTGATCAGCGCAGGATGGAGGCTCAGTGGTCAGCGCAGGATGGAGGCAGAGTGGTCAGCGCAGGATGGAGGCAGAGTGGTCAGCGCAGGATGGAGGCAGAGTGGTCAGCGCAGGATGGAGGCTCAGTGGTTAGCGCAGGATGGAGGCAGAGTGGTCAGCGCAGGATGGAGGCAGAAGTGGTCAGCGCAGGATGGAGGCTCAGTGGTCAGCGCAGGTTGGATTCTCAGTGGTCAGCGCAGGATGGAGGCTCAGTGGTCAGCGCAGGATGGAGGCTTAGTGGTCAGCGCAGGATGGAGGCTCAGTGGTCAGCGCAGGATGGAGGCAGAGAGGTCAGCGCAGGATGGAGGCAGAGTGGTCAGCCAGGATGGAGGCAGAGTGGTCAGCGCAGGATGGAGTCAGAGTGGTCAGCGCAGGATGGAGACAGAGTGGTCAGCGCAGGATGGAGGTTCGGTGGTCAGCCCAGGATGGAGGCTTGGTGGTCAGCCCAGGATGGAGGCTCGGTGGTCAGCGCAGGATGGAGGCTCGTTGGTCAGCGCAGGATGGAGTGGTCAGCAGAGGATGGAGGCTCAGTGGTCAGCGTAAGATGGAGGCAGAGTGGTCAGCGGAAGATGGAGGCAGAGTGGTCAGCGCAGGATGGAGGCAGAGTGGTCAGCGCAGGATGGGGGCGGAGTGGTCAGCGCAGGATGGAGTGGTCAGCAGAGGATGGAGGCTCAGTGATCAGCGCAGGATGGAGGCTCAGTGGTCAGCGCAGGATGCAGGCAGAGTGGTCAGCGCAGGATGGAGGCAGAGTGGTCAGCGCAGGATGGAGGCAGAGTGGTCAGCGCAGGATGGAGGCTCAGTGGTTAGCGCAGGATGGAGGCAGAGTGGTCAGCGCAGGATGGAGGCAGAGTGGTCAGCGCAGGATGGAGGCTCAGTGGTCAGCGCAGGTTGGATTCTCAGTGGTCAGCGCAGGATGGAGGCTCAGTGGTCAGCGCAGGATGGAGGCTTAGTGGTCAGCGCAGGATGGAGGCTCAGTGGTCAGCGCAGGATGGAGGCAGAGAGGTCAGCGCAGGATGGAGGCAGAGTGGTCAGCGCAGGATGGAGGCAGAGTGGTCAGCGCAGGATGGGGGCAGAGTGGTCAGCGCAGGATGGGGGCGGAGTGGTCAGCGCAGGATGGAGTGGTCAGCAGAGGATGGAGGCTCAGTGATCAGCGCAGGATGGAGGCTCAGTGGTCAGCGCAGGATGGAGGCAGAGTGGTCAGCGCAGGATGGAGGCAGAGTGGTCAGCGCAGGATGGAGGCAGAGATGGTCAGCGCAGGATGGAGGCTCAGTGGTTAGCACAGGATGGAGGCAGAGTGGTCAGCGCAGGATGGAGGCAGAGTGGTCAGCACAGGATGGAGGCTCAGTGGTCAGCGCAGGTTGGATTCTCAGTGGTCAGCGCAGGATGGAGGCTCAGTGGTCAGCGCAGGATGGAGGCTTAGTGGTCAGCGCAGGATGGAGGCTCAGTGGTCAGCGCAGGATGGAGGCAGAGAGGTCAGCGCAGGATGGAGGCAGAGTGGTCAGCGCAGGATGGAGGCAGAGTGGTCAGCGCAGGATGGAGTCAGAGTGGTCAGCGCAGGATGGAGACAGAGTGGTCAGCGCAGGATGGAGGTTCGGTGGTCAGCCCAGGATGGAGGCTTGGTGGTCAGCCCAGGATGGAGGCTCGGTGGTCAGCGCAGGATGGAGGCTCGTTGGTCAGCGCAGGATGGAGTGGTCAGCAGAGGATGGAGGCTCAGTGGTCAGCGTAAGATGGAGGCAGAGTGGTCAGCGGAAGATGGAGGCAGAGTGGTCAGCGCAGGATTGAGGCAGAGTGGTCAGCACAGGATGGAGGCAGAGTGGTCAGCACAGGATGGAGGCAGACTGGTCAGCGCAGGATGGAGGCAGAGGGGTCAGCGCAGGATGGCGGCAGAGTGGACAGCGCAGGATGGAGGCTAAGTGGTCAGTGCAGGATGGTGGGTGAGTGGTCAGCGCAGGATGGAGGCTCAGTGGTCAGCGCAGGATGGAGGCTCAGTGGTCAGCGCAGGCTGGAGGCTCGGTGGTCAGCGCAGGATGGAGGCTCGGTGGTCAGCGCAGGATGGCGGCTCGGTGGTCAGCGCAGGATGGAGTAGTCAGCAGACGATGGGGGCTCAGTGGTCAGCGCAGGATGGAGGCTGAGTGGTCAGCGCAGGATGGAGGGCTCAGTGGTCAGCGTAGGATGGAGGCTCAGTGGTCAGCGCAGGATTGAGGCTCAGTGGTGAGCGCAGGATGGAGGCTCAGTGGTCAGTGCAGGATGGAGGCTCAGTGGTCAGCGCAGGATGGAGGCTCAGTGGTCAGCACAGGATGGAGGCTCAGTGGTCAGCGCAGGATGGAGGCTCGGTGGTCAGCGCAGGATGGAGTGGTCATCAGAGGATGGAGGCTCAGTGGTCAGCGCAGGATGGAGGCTCAGTGGTCAGCACAGGATGGAGGCTCAGTGGTCAGTACAGGATGGAGGCTCAGTGGTCAGCGCAGGATGGAGGCTCAGTGGTGAGCGCAGGATGGAGTGGTCATCAGAGGATGGAGGCTCAGTGGTCAGCGCAGGGTGGAGGCTCAGTGGTCAGCGCAGGATGGAGGGCTCAGTGGTCAACGCAGGATGGAGGTTCAGTGGTCAGCGCAGGATGGAGGCTCAGTAGTCAGCGCAGGATGGAGGCTCTGTGGTCAGCGTAGGATGGAGGCTCAGTGGTCAGCACAGGATGGAGGCTCAGTGGTCAGCGCAGGATGGAGGCTCGGTGGTCAGCGCAGGAGGGGAGAGAATGGAGCAGCGGGTGGCGGTGGGATACCGGAGTCCCTGCGGCGACATGTAATATCCAAGATGGCGCCGAAATCTCGCGAGATTTTGGACGCCATCTTGGAAATTACATGTCGCCGCAAGGACACCGCTACTGCAGCTGCATGGCGTCACTGAGGCCCCCTCGGTGATAGAGCAGCGAGGGGCAGCGAGGGGCAGTGGAGACCTCGCGGAGGGCGCTTGGCGGCTCGCGATGACGCTATTGCGTCATCGCTCACGGCAGGGCGGACGGGTGGGCAGCGGAGACGGCGGGTGGGCAGCGGAGACGGCTCACGATGACGCTGTCGCTTCATCGCTCGCAGTGCTGCAAAGGATTTTGGGATTCGGCTACAGTCTATAAATAGATATCATATATCAGGAAAAAATATACGTTTTTCAATAAAAAACACATGCTGCTAGCATAAAGTCCAATTTAATCTATTTGCAGACCTAAATAATGGCTTCATTAGAATAAAGCTTACTGTACATTCAGACACTGAATTAGCATTTTCTTTCTATAACACTTGATGTCTTGAAGTCTTACACAAGTTTAAACATTAGTCAGGCTTTTTCAATAAGTATCAGGAATTTGGCAAGTGCCTAGAAATATAATCCTTTTATGTCAAACAAGCCAAAACTCTATTAATGTCTGCCAAGATGGGAAGAGATATTGGAGTCAGAGATGCAAGTCTTGTAGGTGGATCTTTAATCTATCAGCCAACAGGGTGTGCAGAGTGAGTGGATCCGACCGTTCTGCAAGATTACAGAATGCATTCCAATAAGATAACACAATGTGCTTAAAGACTGAGAAACAGCTAAAGGAAAACTGGATAGGAGAACTGCAAAAGCAGTCCAGGATATTTAGTACCAGATAATAGTTCCATGGTTTGTTTTTTTTTAATTTCACCACTGGAGTGATTCTTTAAATCTAAATTCTCTGTCCCCTGTCTTATACTCACCCTCTGACATCTTCACAGCGCCGGTCCGGTCTGTCTTCTCCAGTTTGTGACCTGATGCCTGCCCCAGTGTTTCATGAAGCACGCCAGAGGTCACAAATCATCACAAGTTTAACACTTGTGACATTACTTCTGACTTTCAGCCAAGAAGGCACCATGGGACCATAACAGCACCAAAAAAAGATGAAAATGCCAGTGGTTAAGTATAAGACTAGTGGCAGGGGACTTAGATTTAAAGCATCACTCCAACACTAAAAAAAGAACAGGCCGTGGAGTGGTGCTAATATCTCCGAAATGAAGAAGCAAAATAAATTTTTTATTCTGCACTGCAACCACTATGGCATTGTTTGTCCACATCAACATGAAAAAACTGGTCAAATATCTTCCATAAGGGTTTGCTCACATCTGTGTTAGGCTGCTTTCACATTGCGTTTTAGTTAAATCCGATGCTGTCCGATGAAAATCGGACAGCATTGGATCTGAATCAGCTCCCATGTTATCTAAAGGGGATCGGATCGGATTTGGCATAATTGCCAACCGATTTGCCTCCGATCGGATTCTGTCCGATTTTTTGCAGGAGCAAAAATCGTAGACTGCTCCGATTTTGGCTCCTGAAAAAAATCGGAGAGAATCGGATCGGAGGCAAATCGGATGGCAATTATGCCAAATCTAATCCGATGCCTTTAACATGGGGCCCTATGGAGCAGGGTCCGAGGAATATCTGATGTCTCCGCGGACCTGATTTTAGTGTACATGCTCAGTACACTAAACATATTGTGTGCCGCCTAATTTCACTTCCGCAATGTATATGCATACATAGCGGAAGTGAAATATAACTAAAATCAAGTGTTTAAAATAAAAAAACTTTATTTTCATCTGCCAGCGCTCACCCAGCGTCTCCATCAGCACCCGCTCGGTAATAGGCCTGGGATGATGTCACAACCCGATCAGCTGATCGGGTCACATGAGCGGTTACCGCAGTAACTGCTCGTGTGACCCAATGATGCTTCTGACATCATCGCAGGTCCTGTAAAACCAATCGGGAGCTCTATAGACACGCCGGGGGAGTGCTGGCAGGTGAGAATAAAGATTTTTTATGTTGGAATGACAGGAGGAGCGGGGAGAAGAGGAGAGGACAGGGGGGAACAGGGGGACAGCAGGAGGAAAACAGGGGGACAGCAGGGGGAAAACAGGGGACAGCAGGGGACAGCAGTGGGACAACAGGGGGACAGCAAGGGGACAGCAGGGGGAAAACAGGGGGACAGCAGGGGGACAACAGGGGGACAGCAGGGGAAAACAGGGGGAAAACAGGGGGACAGCAGGGGACAACAGGGGGACAGGAGGGGACAACAGGGGGACAGCAGGGGACAACAGGGTGACAACAGGGTGACAACGAGATGACAGGAGGCAGAGAAGAGGGGGAGCGAGGTGACAGGAGACCAAACTGATCCTGCAAAATGTTGGAATCGGATGCCTATTTGGCATCCGATTGCAGGGATCAGTTTGGATCCGATCCTGTCCGATTTTCATCGGACAGCATCGGATTTAACTAAAACGCAATGTGAAAGCAGCCTTAAAAAAATCAGTCCAATTTTCATCCAGAAGAGTTGGACATTGGAAATTGGTTAGGCATTCCATAGGTCATGCGAGTGTGCTATTTTTTTCTCACCTAGCATCCGTGCGACATGTATATTTTTCTCAGCAATTATTAATTCTACAATCATTTGCAGGAGTATTTACAACGTTCTATGCTACAGAATGGTAATGGTAAAATATGGACATTGTACGGTTGAATGGAGTGTCTGTAAGATGTCTGTTTTTTTCTACCACCCATAGACTTACATTAGCGAGTCTTGGCCATTTTACGTGCCATACACAGCATGCTGCAATTATTTCCTCAGGCTGAAAACAGAAAAGGAAAAACTTGCAGATGAACACTGCCTCATCGTACAAAATTGATGTGAGTGCAGACTGATTTTTTTCAGATTACACTCGGCGGTTTTATATCCAAATGTGAGTGAACCCTAAGGATAATACTGAAACCACCTCCTGCAGCTTTTAAGTGATAAATTTATAATGGAGTCTCCCTACGTTCTTGATAGGTTCACTTAGGTGATGATTCAGCTGCATTTGGATTAACAGGTGAAGTGTTTACTACATGCTAGAACAAAGAAATGTTCCTAAAAGCACTCATTAATCACTGTGATTATTTAGTACAAAGTATGGTGCAACGAACAGTAACTTGTAGGCAGTGACTCATAGACGTGTCAGCAGATCTATATCATACAAGTAATACTGTGAAAACAAATGTGTTGGAATATGTTTAGTGGAACAAATGTAAGTATTCAATTAATAGGTTTGTGGTATTGTCTATAAAGTTAGATAAATAAAAAAAATACTCCCAGAGGCTCACACACAGGAAAGACCATGTGACTGTAACCAGTTTCCTGTGTATGTACATGAGTGGAGAAGCAGCCCGCTGATGCTGCACAGAGAGACTTGAGATATGTATATTCCTGATTCCACAGAACCTATCATATTTGTACCTGTTTATTGCTAATTAAAGCTTCGTCTTGTTGTCAACACGCTTTGAGAGTATCCTGAATGATTTGCTGCTAACAGATTATGGGCTCAGCGTGACACAGAACACAGAGTGACACAGAAGAGTAGTACAGCAACAGAAGCCCAAAGCAAAAGCAGCACAGAGCAACAGAGACGATGTCAACAAGCAAGGATCACTGCAAGTTCTCAGTGCAAAATCTTACATATATAGGAAAAAGACTGGCATTACCTTATGTAAAGGTGCAAAAATTAAGGTACTTAGAAAAAAGAGAATTGCTGCAACACTAAACATAATATGAGTGTGAATAAGCTAATGGCTAATGGCAAACAATGAAAAGCAGGGTAAATGTGTACAGCTAAAAATGTATATGGTAAAAGAACACAGTAAATACTGTACTAGAAAAAAGAAGTGAGAGACTTAGCTTCAACACTGGCGCCACTGCGAAGAGCCCGGTAACTACGCCAAAGTGCTCTCATCATACCAGGTTCTACTCTGACACTGATTGCTGTGTAGTATTGCTTGAGTGGGTTATATGCCTAAGAGTGCAATTAAAACCAGCTGAGATGGGATGTCCCAGGACCAGGGCTACGGTAAAATGGATGGATAGGTGTAGCTACAGGGCGGGGGAAGGGTGCACAGTCCAAAATAAGTAATACATTACATATATAGGAAAATGACTGGCATCACCTAATGTAAAGGTGCAAGCAAAAAATCAAGTTACTTAGAAAAAAGAGAATTGCTAGAACACCAAACATAGTGTCAGAGTAGGACCCGGTATAATGAGAGCACTTTGGCGTAGTTACCGGGCTCTTCGCCGTGGCGCCAGTGTTGAAGCTAAGTCTCTCACTTCTTTTTTCCAAGTACAGTATTTACTGTGTTCTTTCACCATATACATTTTTAGCTGTACACATTTGCCCTGCTTTTCATTGTTTGCCATTAGCCATTAGTTTAGTCACACTCATATTATGTTTAGTGTTGCAGCAATTCTCTTTTTTCTCAGTGCAAAATATCACCAATCAGAATTATCAATCCTGGAAATTCAAGGTGAAGATTCTGCTCATAAGATAAGGTACGTGAAAATATACGCAGGAACAAGTGCTTCATCGATTGCCAGATGATTGGCTAGAGAAGGATCAGAAAGCACAAAGCACTATCTCCCGGAGTGTAGATGATGATCAGATTGTGCATATATGCAAGTGTGCAACTGCAAAAGACATGTGGGAAGAATTACAGAAAGTGCATGAAAGATCAAATCTCAGCAATAAGCTTTATCTTATGAGATAGCTGTACCAGTGTAAGCTAAGTGATGGCCAGAATATGCAGGACTATTTAAGAATATAAGAAACACCCTAGAGATTGTGGAATATCTCAGGGGTATTGGAGAAGAAATTAAAGACTTTCATGTAGCTGCACCACTATTAAGTGGTCTTCCAGAAAGTTATGACACACTTGTCACTGCACTAGATACACGGCCAAATGATGAGCTCACACTAGAATATGTCAAAGGCAAGCTTGTAGATGAATGCAATTGAAAAACTTATAATGTAAGTAGTAGTAATGAATCTAGAGCACAAACAGCATTAAAGACACAGGACTTTCCTAAAAATAAGAGCAATCTAAGGGACACTAGTGCATGTTTCGTCTGTAAAAAGCCCGATCACCTTAAAGTAGACTGCAGAATTTGGAAAGCAAGAATGAATCAGCTTAAAAAGAAGAACAGTGATCAAAAGGTGAAAACAGCTGTAAAGGCAGCTTTACACATCACGATATTGCAACGCAACTACGATAAAAAGTCACGTGGTAGGGCTGTTGCGGTTATTATCGTTGGTGAGTTGTGTCGTGTAAATGAGCAATGCAACTCAAAAACGATGTAACTACGATATCATTTTTGAATTGTGCATGCTGTTCAACCGTGCAATATTGGCTTGACGATCTGGCATGGTCGTGCTGCGTGAAAGCGCAACTACGATTTGGAGCGCAACTTCCCCTATTCACTCCAATGTTAATTGGTCGTTCCCTGAGTTGCTTAGACGCAGTGTGCAAGAGGGGCGTACCACATCGTAGTTGCGTTGCCTGCTGATATCTCCCTGTGTAACATCTCCTATGCGATCTTGGACAAATGCCAAAAATGTGCGCGCTCCCGTGAAATTGTATGCAGTATCGGAACGATATTGCGACATGTAAAGCGGCCTTTAAGGAAAAGTATGCATGTGTTGAAGCTGTATGTAATACAGTACAGGCTCATCTGCAAGGCATATATGGTGTATAGATTCTGGTGCTAGCAGCCATATGATGAATAACAAGGATTTCTTCACTAACCTTGATGAAAGCAAGTCAGAAAAGGTCATCTCAGCCAATGGTCACTATATGACTTCAGAGGGGGTAGGAGACGGCTACCTCCACTGTCCAGTTTCCTTAGCACAAAGCAGAAAGATCCCAGCAACTGATTTTTTTTATATTTCTAGTCTTGAAAGCAATCTTCTGTCAATAAAGAAGCTTACGCAAAAAGGGAATGTAGTTACTTTTAAAGACAACAGCTGTATTATATCAAAGAAGGATCATACTCTTGCAGAATGAAAAATCCAAAATAAACTTTATTCGCAAAAAAGCAAAGAAAGCATGTACATTGCTAGACAAGATGTGCATAAGAACTGTATCCATGTATGGTACAGACATCTTGAGCACAGTGACCTACAAGTAGTAACAAAGCTAGGTCAACTTGCAAATGGTGTTGAAATCAAGCAATGTAGTCAAATGATGAAGTGTACTAGCTGTCTTAAAGGGAAAATGTTCAGAAAATCCTTTCCTAAAGTAAGGACCACTAGATCTGCACAGCCACTGGATTTGATACACTCAGATGTTTGCGGTCCAATGAGTGTTCAAACTCCAAGCAAGAAGAGATATTTTCTCACATTTATTGATGACTGCTCTAGATATGCAGTCACCTACCTGCTTCACAGTAATGATGAAGTTCCACAGAAACGTGAAGAATATATTGCTGTAGTGTTTAACAAATTTGGAAGAATGCCAAAAGCCCTGTGTGCAGATAATGGGACTGAATATACAAGTAGTAAGGTGCAAACCATTTTGAAAAAGAATGGAATCGTGTTCCAGACTACCATTCCATACAACCCAGAACAAAATGGCATTGCAGAGAGAAAGAACCGCACTCTCTGTGAAAGTGGAAGAAGTATGTTGTTTGATGCGACTCTACCGACAACGTATTGGGGAGAAGCCATTGTGGCAGCTTGATATCTTCAAAACAGACTGCCAGGTAAAGCCACAATTAAAACTCCATATGAGCTATGGAACTGCAAGAAGCCTAACCTGAAGCACCTCAGGATATTTGGAAGCAAAACGTTTGTGTATGTTCCCAAAGAAAAACATTCCAAGTGGTAATCACATGCAAAGCAAGGAGTCCTGGTGGACTATATCGAAATTCAAAAAGGATGCGGAATCCTCCACCCAGAGACTAACACGGTAACAATTAGCAGAGATGTAGTGATTGAGATCTCTGCTTGACTCAAATTCCATGAAGTTACACCAGTCATTCAAGCCAAGAAACAAGAACAAAGATCTCAATCACCAAATCCAGACACTGAAAAAGATAACACTAAAGTCTGGATAAGCTCTGAAGCCAGCAAGGAAGAAACAGAAGAACCAAGTCAACCTCCAGTCAGGAGATCAGAAAGACCAAACAAAGGTATCTCAAATAGACGCCTTTCTTATACGGTCAGAACACTTCCTGAACCAGAGCCACAGTCATTGCAAGAGATGCAAAACTGCCTGTCCACGAGATGCAGAAGTGGATAAATGCCGCTAATGAAGAGATGGAGTCCCTTTACCAACTCCAGACTCAAGACCCAGTTACACGGCACGACTTTGAAACAATGTCGGCAACGATCTCGGGGGCACGCGGTCATTTGTAACATCATTTCAATATCGTTGGTGAGATGCCCCACGTCTAGATATCGTGATCAACTTACCAACAATGTTGTGAGCAGGTATCGTTCGCAAACCCCGCGAACGATCCCTACTCATTGCTATGAATGGGCGAAGTGGTCCACGACATCGTTATTGCGGTGTCACACAGAACGATGCAACAGGTTGCCGGAGTTGATATCGTTAGGTTTTCCAACATGTTGGTAAACCTGTCAACTCCGACCCAACGATTTATCGTTACATCTTGCCAGAGTCACACGCAACAAGGTCACAACGATGTCACTTGTACGCCTCCAAACCCGTGACGTATCAGCGATGTCGCTAATGATGTCATGCCATGTAACTGGGCCTTTAAGAGCTTATGGAGCTACTATAAAGAAAAAGAGCTCTCAGAAGCCAAGGGTTCATCAAAACTCCATCAATGGGAATTACAGACAAGCAGTGAGGGCACTTCTGTATATGAAAACAACTAAGGATGTATTAAGCTTGCCAGCAGTGAGAAGATTAGTGCAAGGACTAAGCACATTGTTGTTAGACATCACCATTTACATGACTTAGTGGAACGTGGTGTACTAGTGTTTGTTTATTGCGAGTCTGGCAAGGTGTTATGATGGTATAACAAAACCATTGCCAAGAGCCAAGTTTGAGGACTTCAGAACCGCAATGGGACTAACAGCGTGTGTAGTTGTTGAGTGGGGGTGTTTGTTGGAATATGTTTAGTGCAACAACTCCATTCCTGTATATATAAGTGTTCTATTGCTAGGTTTGTGTGTTGTCTATATAAAGTTAGATAAAAAAAAACACTCCCAGAGGCTCACACACAGGAAAGACCGTGTGACTGTAACCAGTTTCCTCTGTCTGTGCATGAGAGGAGAAGCAGCCTGCTGGTGCTGCACAGGGACACTTAAAATATGCATATTCCTGATTCCACAAAGCCTATCATATCTGTGCCTGTTTATTGCTAATTAAAGCTCCGTTCTGTTGTCACCACGCTTTGAGAGTATCCTGAATGATCAATCCGCTGCCAACAAAATGCGGTTTTGATAATTATTATATAAAAAAATATGTTTATTTGCTATTACTAAAATATAGCGGGTAGGATCCAGTGGATTTTATTTACTCTACTTTCACATGTGAAATCCTTTTATTTGCATGATCAGAAAGAGCCATAGGTGAACTAACTGACTTATCAAATACTCTTGCATCAGAAATCTTTGAACAATTTTTTTTTTCATTGTAAGATGAATCTTAAGGCCCCGTCACACACGTCAACGTATGAGCGATCCGATCAACGATCCAACTTGACCTAGATCACTTGAACGACGTTCAATGATCGTTAGTGAAATGTCACATGTACAGATTTCGTTAACGATGCAGCAACGATTCAGCGACAAGCAAACGATACTTGCAGTCGTTAGATCGTCTATGTCCTTCAGTTCAGAATAGACGAGGTCGTTAACAACATCGTTATCAAGGTGTCACACACACCCATGCTGCAGGTTGGACGAATGATCATCATTTGGATTGTGGTCCGGTTCACCAACCTCCGATGAACGATCTGTCCAATTATCGTTGATCGGATGTACGTCACACTGAACGACGTCGTTACGACGTCATTTTAACAACTGAAAACCCGTGATGTTTCAACGATATCGTTAACGATGTCGTAGTGTGTGACGGGGCCTTTATTCGAGTGATTGTCCACTACTCAGACAACCTCTTCTCAATCATTATTTCTTCCCCAAGTAAAATAATAATACCCATACTCTCCTCTGGTGTTGGCGTCATTCCAGCAGTGTTGGCATTTCCTCTCTTGGGGCTTGACTACAATCAGCGGCTATTTTACTTTCCCCTCCTTGTGATGTAATTGACGTGTGTAGGAACTGAGAACTGCAGTTGCTCTCTGACGTCCCCCGGATGTCTGATTTGTCCAAAGGAGGAGACAGTGATACAGTAGCTGATTGGCTGCAGGCCTCACATGGCGTAACAGTGTCACAAGAGCCAGTGCCAACACCGCTGGAACTGCGCAAGCATCAGAGGTGAGTAAAAATGTGCCATTATTTTACTTCTGGGAACATAGTGATTGAGAGTAGCTTGTCCGAGTAGAGGACAACCCCTTTAATATACCGTACCCCTATTATGGCCACTTTACACGCGGCAACAGGAAGATAGAAACCGGCAGGTGTCGGAGACAATTGTACCTTTTACCTTCAAAACACCTTGAAGTGGCTGTGTGTAATTCAGGTATCTGCAAGGTGTTTTGAAGGTTAAAGGTACAATTGTCTCCGATACCTGCCGGTTTCTGTCTTCCTGTTGCCGCGTGTAAAGTGGCCACTACAGATGATGTTATAAAGGTTCATAAAGATTCTGTTAGGTTATGTTCATACTATGCATTTTTGATCCTGTTTTTGTGCTTCATTTTGGTTGAATTTTCAGCAGCAAACTACACTGTGTGCAGAATTAGTAGGCAAATGAGTATTTTGATCACATGATACTTTTTATACATGTTGTCCTACTCCAAGCTGTATAGGCTTGAGAGCCAACTACCAATTAAGTAACTCAGGTGATGTGCATCTCTGTAATGAGGAGGGGTGTGGTGCAATGACATCAATACTCTATATAAGGTGTACTTAATTATTAGGCAAATGGCTTTCCTTAGGCAAAATGGGTCAGAAGAGAGATTTGACGGGCTCTGAAAAGTGCAACATTGTGAGATGTCTTGCAGAGGGATGCAGCAGTCGTGAAATCGCCAAACTTTTGAAGCGTGATCACCAAACAATCAAGCGTTTCATGGCAAATAGCCAACAGGGTCGCAAGAAGCATGTTGGGCAAAAAAGGCATAAAACAACTGCCCATGAATTGAGGAAAATCAAGCGTGAAGCTGCCAAGATGCCATTTGACACCAGTTTTGCCATATTTCAGAGCTGCAACGTTACTGGAGTATCAAAAAGCACAAGGTGTGCCATACTCAGGGACATTATATGTGTGAAAACAATTATGAGCGCACTCCTCTTATTATATAGTGGGTGCTAGCTTCAGAAATACATGTAATTATTAAACCAATAAATCCACTGCACACCACAAAACTTGGAATTGCCAAAATGGCTGTGTGAATATATTTCATCTATGTATAGGAATCTAGGAAATATTAGTAAGATATCAAAAGCTGTCCCTGGTCTAAAAGGAAAAATACGTGAAAGCATTAGTTTGATTCCATAGCTATGATATCATAAGCCCAGAAGCTATTTACAGAGCTCTCTCACCTGTTCTGGGTCCTGTCTCACCCTCTGGACTGCAACTGTGAAATGTGGAATGGGAAAATGCCCTAATGTAATTAAAATCGTGCATCTTAAAGGGGATGTACTAAGACACTAGGTGTAACCCTGCCTTTAAAGGGTAGAGGTGAGAGTGTGAGTGTGTGAACGTTCTCCTAGCTATACTGGGCGGGGTGCAGCTCAAGTAACCTTATATGTGTGAAAACAATTATGAGCGCACTCCTCTTATTATATAGTGGGTGCTAGCTTCAGAAATACATGTAATTATTAAACCAATAAATCCACTGCACACCACAAAACTTGGAATTGCCAAAATGGCTGTGTGAATATATTTCATCTATGTATAGGAATCTAGGAAATATTAGTAAGATATCAAAAGCTGTCCCTGGTCTAAAAGGAAAAATACGTGAAAGCATTAGTTTGATTCCATAGCTATGATATCATAAGCCCAGAAGCTATTTACAGAGCTCTCTCACCTGTTCTGGGTCCTGTCTCACCCTCTGGACTGCAACTGTGAAATGTGGAATGGGAAAATGCCCTAATGTAATTAAAATCGTGCATCTTAAAGGAGATGTACTAAGACACTAGGTGTAACCCTGCCTTTAAAGGGTAGAGGTGAGAGTGTGAGTGTGTGAACGTTCTCCTAGCTATACTGGGCGGGGTGCAGCTCAAGTAACCTTATATGTGTGAAAACAATTATGAGCGCACTCCTCTTATTATATAGTGGGTGCTAGCTTCAGAAATACATGTAATTATTAAACCAATAAATCCACTGCACACCACAAAACTTGGAATTGCCAAAATGGCTGTGTGAATATATTTCATCTATGTATAGGAATCTAGGAAATATTAGTAAGATATCAAAAGCTGTCCCTGGTCTAGAAGGAATATATGATATCATAGCTATGGAATCAAACTAATGCTTTCACGTATTTTTCCTTTTAGACCAGGGACAGCTTTTGATATCTTACTAATATTTCCTAGATTCCTATACATAGATGAAATATATTCACACAGCCATTTTGGCAATTCCAAGTTTTGTGGTGTGCAGTGGATACTCAGGGACATGACCAAGGTAAGGAAGGCTGAAAAACAACCACCTTTGAACAAGAAACATAAGATAAAATGTCAAGACTGGGCCAAGAAATATCTTAAGACTGATTTGTCAAAGGTTTTATGGACTGATGAAATGAGAGTGATTTTTGATGGGCCAGATTGATGGGCCAGAGGCTGGATCAGTAAAGGGCAGAGAGCTCCACTCCAACTCAGACGACAGCAAGGTGGTGGTGGGGTACTGGTATGGGCTGGTATCATCAAAGATGAACTTGTGGGACCTTTTCGGGTTGAAGATGGAGTGAAGCTCAACTCCCGGACCTACTGCCAGTTTCTGGAAGACAACTTCTTCAAGCAGTGGTACAGGAAGAAGTCGGTATCGTTCAAGAAAAACATGATTTTCATGCAGGACAATGCCCCATCACATGCATCCAACTACTACACAGCGTGGCTGGCCAGTAAAGGTCGAAAAGAAGAAAAAATAATGACATGGCCCCCTTAGGGTATGTGCACATCAGTCGTTTTGTGGGCTGTTTTTTAGCGTTTTCCGTCGGCGGTTCCCGCTGAGTTTTATGTTAATTTATGTTAATCCTACCCACCGGTAGGATTAACATGCTAGTCAATGGAGTTTAGAAAACGCTGTGTACATTACAACGATTTTTGTCTTGACGATTTCAGTTTATTCACCGGTTTCCGACCGGTTGTCAAAGATAGAGCAAGCGACTTCTTTTCAGCGTTTTCCCAGCGGGTCCAGCTGAACAAGTGCAGCAAAGACCAGTCTGGAAATCGCTAAGGAACACGCCGGGGAAATCGCCAAGAACACGCTGTCCGACCGCTAGTAAGCCGATCGCAAATCGTTAGCAAAACGCTAACAAAACCAGGGACACTGCCGAGTTCAGAAAACTCAGTTTCTGCTAATCTCCACCGGTTCCCGGTCGGTCTGCAATGATGCAGAAACGACTGATGTGCACATACCCTAATTCACCTGATCTGAACCCCATAGAGAACCTGTGGTCCCTCATAAAATGTGAGATCTACAGGAGGGAAAACAGTACACCTCTCGGAACAGTGTCTAGGAGGCTGTAGTGGCTGCTTCACGCAATGTTGATTGTAAACAGATCAAGCAACTGACAGATTCTATGGATGGAAGGCTGCTGAACGTCATCATAAAGAAAGGGAGCTATATATTGGTCACTAATTTTTTGTGCTGTGTTTTTGCATGTCAGAAATGTTTTTTTTTCTCATTTTTGTGCAGTTATATTGGTTTACCTGGTGAAAATAAACAAGTGAGATGGGAATATATTTGGTTTTTATTAAGTTGCCGAATAATTCTGCACAGTAATAGTTACCTGCACAAACAGATATCCTCCTAAGATAGGCAAATCTAAAAAAAAAAAAACACTCCAACTTCCAAACATATTAAGCTTTGATATTTGAGTCTTTTGGGTTGATTGAGAACATAGTTGTTGATCAAGAATAAAAATAATCCCCTAAAATACAACTTGCCTAATAATTATGCACACGGTGTAGGTCTGTTTTTTTTTTTTTTTTTTAAAAGTGCAAAACTCTTTTTTGTGTGTTGCTTTTTTCCATTTGCAATGGTGTCAATGGGAAAAACACAGGATCTCGTCCACCCGTGACTCCCTACTCAGCAGATCCGGTGACCGAGTACCCCCCTAGCCCTGGCCGTATCACTAACACTAGCATTATTTTTGGAGTCTCAAAGGTTCACTTCAGGTGAGGGCACATGTGACTCGCACAAGTGCAATGCAAGGAAATTTCACAATGTGCTTGGCCTCATGTTCGACAATGCTGCAGATAAGATCTACAATTTTTTTCCTCAGCCCTAATGGCACTGAAGAAAAAAATTGCAGCATTCTACAACTGTCAGCAAGTCTCCAATCACTTTCCCCTATACAAGTCTATGGGTATAAGTGAAACATCGCACTACACTAGGATGTCATCCAAAAGAAATGTGATATAAATTGAGACTGTCAAAGAAGGAGATGGAGGGATTAATCTCTTCCTCTCCTCCGTAGTATCTGTTCAGTCGCATGACACTTGGTTCACGCTCACCACAGAGCCTGAGTAGAGTGTCACTAGCATATCACCTCTGTTGCTCTCGCATCGGATGCTATATGCTAGTCTGACCCTAATACAACTGACAGTGCCTATTATGATCTCCCTACCTATGTGACCGATAATCCATTATAGAGCTCAAAGAAAAGTTTTAAGCCTTGAATATGAGTAACTGAAGTTTTGAAATGCACTAGTTTGACATTGGCACACAAGTCATAGAGCTGGCACCCTTTGTAACATGTAAAGAGAACTTGTCAGCAGGTTTTTGCAGCTTCATCTGAGAGCAGCATGATGTAGACAAAAAGACTCTGAATCCAACGATGTATCACTTAGTTTATTGGTTGCCACAGTTCTGACAAAATCAGAGTTTTTAGATTTAGCAATGCAGCAGAGCTAAGGAAGCTGCCTCTGACCACTCCAGGCTCTCTGCATACAATGTCTGTAGACAGTGAGCTGGTAATGAAAGCAGGGGGTGCATTGGACTACCACACATGAGGCAAAAATGGTCCAGAAATGATAATCTCATGTTGCTAAAACAAACGTTGCAGGTAAGTAACAGCACAGACATAATAATAAGATAATTGATAAGAAACATAGCTGACACCCTCTGACACAGCCTAACCTGCTGCTCTATGCTATGGTGGACTTCATTTTTCCCACACACCTCACACTGGCAACAAACATGGTGGAGAAGTGGGTCTTCTTCTTTCTAGCAACTGCACCTTCAACTCAACTCCTCCTCCTTCCTCCCTTGCTCTCTCATCCTTCGAAGTGCACTCTGTTCATATATACTCTCCTTCCAACCTCCAAGTGGCTGTCATTTATCGACCCCCAGGTCCAACCACTGTCTTCATTGACCAATTCTCCATCTGGCTTCTTCACTTTCTCTCTGTTGACATTCCCACCTTCATCATGGGTAACTTCAACATCCCCATTGACACCCACCAGTCAACAGCCTCCAAACTCCTGTCACTTGCTTCATCCTTTGGCCTCACTCAATGGTCTTCCACAGTCATCCACACAGGCAGACATACACTAGACCTCATCTTCACCTGACTCTGCTCCCTAACTGACCCCACAACCTCCCCTCTCCCCCATCTGATCACCATCTACTTACCTTCTCATCCTTGTCCTCCTCACCTGCCACCCATGTCCACCAACTTGCACACCCTTGCAGAAACCTCACACATGTTGACACTCACATACTCTCTGACTCTATTCTACCACTATCCTCCATGTCCTCACTCCATGACACAGATAACACCACCACTTTCGACAATTCTACACTCACAGCAGCAATTGATTCAGTTGCCCCTCTCATTCATGGCAAAACACGACGAATCAACAGGCAACACTGACACACAGACACCACTAAAAAGCTGCATCGGGAGTCTAGGGTTGCTGAGCGGCGCTGGAAGAAAACACACTCACAAGAAAACTACACAGCATTCAAACAAGCACTTCTCATATTCAAGTCAGCACTCACCACCACTAAACAAAATTGCTTCATTACCCTTATATCCTCTTTGTCACACAACCCCAGGCAGTTATTCAACACATGTAACGCCCTCCTCCACCCCCCACTGCCCCCTCCTACTTCTTGTACCTCTGCAGAAGACTTTGCAACACACTTCACCAGTAAGATCGATCAGATCAGACCAGTCTTTGCTAACCAACCATCACAACCCCTATGTATACCAGACTACTTTCCTCCCCCACTAACCCTCCTCCCCTCCATCACTGAAGGAGAACTTACACACCTCCTCTCCAAATCGCACCTCACCACTTGTGACATCCATGTGGTGTCAGTGTACACCTCCCTGACGAAGCCGCCCTGTGCGGCGATACGCGTGGGATCTAGGGGCCCCCACTGCTCATGCCTGCAAACACCGTGCTTCTTACTAGCAAATACCTATTCCTATTCCCTGGGATCACTGAGGGATATAGGGATCTCCTTTGCTGTGCTGCAAGCTCCATGCTGTCTATGGACAGGTGAGGGGAGAAATCTCCAGCTTTGACTCTTTGCTGACAGGCAGCAGAGCTCAGAGGAGCTGCAAAAGGCTGAATGTCAATTGTCATTTTAGCTTCACCAAATATTAGGTTTTGTTTGTCATCATTTCTGTGCACCATTTATTCTTTGTACAATTTGTCATTTTATATAGCTCACTGTTTCCAGGGGCAAGGTGCAATAAGATTAACTATTTGGTGCAGACTTGTATTGTTTGACTTCAGTGTATGATTACTGTTGTACCATTGGTGTTAATGAATCAGGCATGGATACAGGGTTTGAAGGGGCCCCCTTCCCCTATGTGGTATTATACCCATTATTTTTGTGGCTTTTTGTAATGTTCGGTATTGGTTTTAAATGGTTTTAATTTGTGTGTCATTTTGCCTCAAATAAAGATATATTTTTTCATCTTACATTATTCGGATGTGGAGTGCAGGTTTTCTGTCAATTCTTTTTCTTCTAATGATAATTATGTTCTGTTGACAAGCAGCACCCCATCCTTTTTATTTATCCTAAACATCGCATAACGGTGGTGCACCCATAAGTAATCACAGTGTACAATGTGTTTTTAACATGGTCTTTCCCATGCTGTATAAAGTTTGAAAAGAGTAGACAGATAGGATAGATAAATTAAATAGAATAGACAGATAGGGTAGATAGCTTGAATAGAATAGACAGATAGATACGATAGATAGATAGATAGATAGATAGATAGATAGATAGATAGATAGATAGATAGATAACAAGAAAAAAAACAAGAAAAAAACTGCACAGCACTCAAAGACAAATGTGAACTGGTGCTAGCAAAGCTGCAGGGTTATATAATATGAAATAGATCCTTGCAGCACACAGCTACTACCAATGATGTACATAAGCTACTAGCTATATATATTTGATATATAGCTAGTAGCTTATGTACATCATTGGTAGTAGCTGTGTGCTGCAAGGATCTATTTCATACTAGATAGATAGATAGATAGATAGATAGATAGATAGATAGATAGATAGATAGATGGTAGAATAGCTCCTGCTTCTGCTTCCAGGGCCGCCCATTAAGCTTCATGCATATTCACTGCATGGACCAGCAAACGGCTAATCACAGGCGCTCACACTCTTTGAGAGCCTCTATGATTGGTTATCGAGCTCTCCCTTCTGGCCTGGAGTAGGGATTGTGTTACATGCTGTGTATTACCAGGCATGGGGTCCTCTTCCTGCTTCCAGGCATGACATTACCCCTCTGAGGGAGGCAATGTCACTGTGGCAACCAGACTTTGAGGTGCCACAAGCGTCATTGACTGTTGCAGTCAGACTGCATTTCCACAATGTGGACGATTATTGTGCTTGGTTGCCATACACATTAGCGTATGGCAACCAACCTGCCGTCGTAGAGTGTTAAATAAATAAATAATTAAAAAAAAAATGCGTGGGGCTTCGTTGTATTTTTAAGTCTAGCCCAGTGAAAGCGGACAGCTGCGAGCTGCCTCCCTCCACTGCCTAATGTTACCTTGACTGGCAAAATTAATTGCCAGCCAAGGTAAAACTAGGCAGCTGAGGGCTAGTATTCTCAGTGCGGTGAGGACCCATTGTTTGAGGGACCCCCACGCTAAAGAATAACATCCCGCAGCCGCCCCTAAGAATGGTAGATTCATAAGAAGAGCCACTTCCAGGTGGTTTACCAGGCTCTTTCAGTGGCCATGGGGGCGGTAGCATGCTGGGTAACACCAGCTTTGTTTTGCCAGGTGGTTTTAAACCCTGAGATTCTTAATGTCAGGCCAAGTTAGACCCGGTCATTAAGAATCTAAAAAAAATGGTTAAAATAGACACAACACAGAAACAAATTAATTTATTAGAAATAAAAACACAGAGACACTTAGAGACTGCATATTTATTACCCCCTAGCCACCCTTGTACCCCTCCATGATCCTCATCTTCTGTCTTCTTGGATTCATGCAGCTCTGCTCCATTCGAGACCACGGGGAGGAAGAATACGTCCACTCCCTGTGGTCTCTAATCATAGAATGACAGCACCGAGACCTGCAGCATTGTAAGCGGTGATGTCACCAAGGACACTGTTGCCATAGTAACCGAGCGAGCAGTTACTATGACAATGGTTTCCTCAGGTCACCTCAGTTAACTCTCTGCATACTCCGCAACAGCCCCTGAATGACCTACGGGGATAGCAGCCAGGTAAGGGTGCGTTCACACCACGATTTTTAGGGAGCCGATGCTGTCCGATATAATTCGGACAGCATCGGCTCCCTTCTGATGCCTGGAATCGGGTGCCAAATAGGCACCCGATTCCGGCATAAAATCGGCGCCGGAGGCTGCAAAAAAAGAAGAAAAAAAAAAGTTTATTCTCACCTCTCCCCGAGCCCCCGCCGTCATCCGCCATCTTCCTCTAGGCTCCCGGTGGCTCCGCAGGCTGCCGGTGTCAGCAGAGGTGTACCTCTGCTGTACACAGGACCTGCGATGATGTCACAGTCACGTGACCGCGGGTTTACCATGGTGAACCCGCGGTCACATGACTGTGACATCACCGCAGGTCCTGAACAGCAGAGGTACACCTCTGCTGACACCGGAGCCTGCGGCAGCCTGCGGGAGCCACCGGGAGCCTAGAGGAAGATGGCGGAAGACGGCGGGGGCTCGGGGAGAGGTGAGAATAAACTTTTTTTTTTTTCTTTTTAACCCTTGTGCTCCCAGGAGCATTTTTACTGTACTGAGCTTTCCTCGGACCTTTCTCCATAGGGCCCCATGTTAGGGATCGGGTCAGATCGGATGTGCACTAAATGCCATCCGATTTGGTCCGATCCGAGTCTGTCAGATTTTGTAATCGGATGAAAAAATCGTTGCAGGCAACGATTTTTTTCTCCTGAAAAAAATCGGCCAAAATCGGGCAGAATCGGATCGGACCAAATCGGATGGCATTTAGTGCACATCCGATTCGGTCCGATCCCCATAGGGATCCATAGGATCCGAAAATCGGTCCGATGCTGTCAGATTTTTTTCGGACAGCATCGGAAATGCAAAAATCGTGGTGTGAAAGCACCCTAAGTTGGGAATAACTGACCTTACCCGAGGACACGTTGCCATAGTAACTGCTCACTCGGTTACTATGACAACAGTGTCCTCGGTGACGTCACCGCTTCAATGATGTATAATCAATGACGCTTGTGGCACCCCAGAGTCTGGTTTCCACAGTGACATTGCCTAACTCAGAGGAGTGATGTCATGCCTGGAAGAAGGAGGAGGTCCCCTTGCCAGGTAATACACAGCATGTAACACAATTCCTTCTCCAGGCCAGAAGGGAGAGCTCAATAACTCGACTAAAGGGAAGCTGCTCTCTCTAGTCAGGAGTAGGAGGCAGTTAAGTCTGTTTGGCAGTTAGTCTGAAGAGAGGGAAGAGAGAGGAGTGGAGACAAGGGCTCTTGGGAATTGGAACTGCGTCAGAAATCATCCCGGAGTGGAGCACTGACAAAAAGGACGCCAGAGTCATTGGCTGTGTGGCTGCTGTAGGCCCATCAGCCGAATCTGGAGGGCACGGGGTTGCAAGGCCCTGGCCAGATTGAACACCCAAAGGAACCACAGCAGACCAAGAGCCTGGGGCTGCCTGTGGAAAGGCAGAGCCCATGATAGGCTCACACTGTCTGGCACACAGGTTAGAACCAACATTCAAGAGAGGGCCACAACTTAGCTACAGGCAGCAGGGACCCTAAAAGGGAGTGCAGTAGGAAGGCATCCAACCCCACCTGGCGAGGTGGACCCCCGAATGCTTCCAGGCTAGCCGGACTCCTTTGATCATCAGTAACTAGTACCCTGGATTGCATTATCATCTGCAAAGAAGTAAAACTGCACTTTTCTGTGTTTCTTGCTTATTCTCTGCAATCCAACAGTCACCACCACCTGATCAGACTGTCCTACCTGCCCTGGGGCCCCGCTCCACCCGTGAGCGGCTGTAATATCTTTGCTGCGTCGCCAACTGCCCCAGTGGTCCTGAACCACAGTGTTAGCCATCTCATGCCAAGTACCACGGGAGGCGTTACGAGTCAATCCCATATAAATTACCCCCATTTTTTATGACAAGCCTAAGGTCAAGGAGCATGACATGACATCCTCGATGAACTATTCGGCCCGGTTGCGAGTACCCCACGGCCCTGGCGGGACGTGTCACGTTCATTTCAGGGGCTGCTTTGTCCCTGCTCTGTCTCTCTCTGTTCGATGTGCACTGCACAATCTGCAGTGACAGCATCCACTTTATTGTTGTCCTGCATTTTGTTTTCTTTTACAGCCCCATAGCTTACTACCACCATTTTATAGCACAGACGTTTGGGTCTCCATACACTTATGTTGCATATGGGGCTCAAGCTCAAGTTTGGACAGGATCCGGTGAACCTGAACATTTGCGGGCTCGCCTATCTCTGCTAGTAACAAATCACTAATTGAAAATAAAAGTTCAGTTTTGAGGAAGAGTTTGATATGAACTTGAAACACATAAATAAAAACTACTTGATACATTACTAGATGTGGAACTACTCCTCTTTCATAGCAGTGCGGTCTGCCAGAATATCTATCTCCTACTTTTCTTCAGTAACAAATAGCTCACATTCCTTTGTGCTCAGTAACAGAAACACATGTAATATTCATGGTCAAGAGGACATTTAGTACATTTTGATGAATTCATGTCAATTTCATTCAGCCCCCACAGGCATGTTGGTCAGATGTATGGGCCCTTGTAGCATTCTAAATCCTATAAAATAAAATAAAAAACTGACTCGCAGATTCTAGCAGACAAGTGTGAACAGGTGCAAACCGTAAATACAATAAACTAAAAAATTGACAGCTGATGAACATTATATAAATAAATGATGACCCTGTATTACTGCTATTAAAAACAGAAAAGTTTAGATACTTAGTGCATAAAATGGCCAGTGTGTGAGAGCTCAGCAGCCAACTGTAGAGATACACCTTGTTGTTGGGATCGTATATGAGTCTGCCAGATCAGAATAAGGTGTGATTCATAACTACTGAGACCTTATTTCCACTAGAGTGCAATACCTGTGTGCCTCACACCCTTGTAGCTGACAAATGACATTTACTTCAGGCTTGTCTCCTCTTCATTGGATACCCAATCCAAGAAGTTTCCAATGAACAGTTCCAATCAAGCTATTCAGGACAGCGATAATTTATTCTGAACAGATGATAGGTCTGTCTTCTTTTACTCTGTTTTCTGCAAACTTTGGGGGTTTTGCCTACAACCACGTATCTTCCTGTCTGTCTAACCACCATTTCAGTAATTACAGCAATACTCCTATCATTGAAACCACATGTCTACTATTTAAGTGCCCCTTGTTCTGCCCAAACAGTTCAGGCTTGTTGGGGCTTGGACTTCACAAAACCACAGACGGTGTTATGTGGTATCTGGAACCAAGATGTTAGCAGCAGATTCTTCCAGAACTGGAAGTTGTGATAAGAAAGCCAAGCCAAGTAAACATTTTGAACTCTTTGGCATGTTCATCAAAACATTTCTCAACAGTGTTTGCGGGGTGGTATTGCACATAATAATAATAATAATAATAATAATAAATCTTTATTTATGCAGCAGCAATATATTCCACAGCGCTTTACAATACAGTGTTTGTTTACAAGCGGTCATAGGTAACAATAAAAAATATACAATACAGTAAGTAATTAAAGTAGAGAATCAATGTAAAAAATCCAATACACTAAGCAGAGAATCAATGTAAAAGTACAATAATTAAAGCAGAGAAACAGTGTAAAAAAATAAAGCAAAAAAAGAATGTAAAAAATACAGTACAGTAATTAGATACAATACAATAAGAATAGAATCAATGTAAAAAGTACAATACAATAATTAAGGCCAAAATTAAAGGTGTCCCTGCTCAAAAGAGCTTACAATCTGCAACGGGATAGGGGTTACACAAGGTACAGGGGCTTATTACAGTGATGGTCCAGGCATCTTGAGGATGAAAGAGGCACACCTCTTAATGAATCAGGTGAGGCGCATAGTGCATAGTGGTATATGCTGCTATGTGATCCGCTCTACAAATCTTACTTTAGCCTCTGTTGTAGTAATATTTGTGACATAGCGAACACTGGTGCTTATCATGCATGTGACAAGCGGGGGTCACCACACTTTGTCCTGCCCGGGTCCTCCACAAATTGCCAGAGCCTGGGCAAGAATGGTGTGAAAATGACAAAAGTCTAATTTGACAAATCTCCTATATATTCAATGTCTCATTGTTGAAAACATACAGCACAAAGACAGCAAACAGATGGCATCCATGTGTTGTATGTGCTTACACGGACCTGGCGGACCTTGCGACCAGGGGGCCCTGGTGCAACTGCCAATGGTGAGGAGCGGGGGGGGTGCTATCGTACTTCGGCGAGGACCGGGGGGTGCTATCGACCGTCGGATAGGACCGGGGTGGGGGGTTTGATATCAGGCGACGGTGATGAGCGGAGGGGGTGGCATTGCCCATATGTGCTGCTGCTCCTACCTGCATCGAGCGAGCCGCACAGTCCTGGGAGCCGGGGCAGCAGAGAGAGAGGGGAGGTGGGCTCAGCCAGGGGAAGCTTCCCTTGGTTAACCCCCTCTCCTCTGGCACACTGGCACAGGGTCATGGGGGTCGGCTGGGGGCCCCCCTGCAGGCTTGAGGGCCCTAGCCGGTAGGGGCCCTGGTACAGCTGCACTAGCTGCACCACGGTAGGTCCGCCCCTGGCTGCCAGAAGAAAAAGGACATATCGTCATGTGGTTCATAGGGATACACAGTCTGTGTGACAGCAGGGACATGTGAGCAGCACCATGGGTTATAATGAGTCCTCTGTGACATCCGTGAATAAAATGTCACACGTCAGGCAGTGAAATGTACCGGAAACACATACATGTGATGTGAAGGGGCTTAACGTTTATTGCTGAAAATGCATGTGAATATATTCGATGCTGGCATTTTGCTTTTGTGTATATTTTATTCATTGGAAAGCCTGATGCTGCACCAACTCCATTCTAGGTCTAGAGTATATATATATAACATAGACATTATAGGGTTTTGTGGTCATTAATAGTAGTTAGGAGAAATTTGCAATAGAGCAAGCATCAGTCAGTTGGCGCATCGAGAGGCCATGAGATATGCTTCAGATTGCTGAAGATTGAAAGTGTAATGCAGAGAGTGTGAAGTGGCTCTGAAAATAGCAAGTGTTTGCAGACAATTTTCCAACAGCAAACTTTCGAAGACTTTAGAACTCAAATAACGTCCTGACTCACATTTTGTGTAAGTACTAAGAGAAACACCCAAGTGTGACCTGTAGTGATTGACCAAGTCAGTCTGCCTGTCCTGAGACCATTTTTAGTAAGGCTACTTTCACATAACGATTTTTTAAAATCCGATGCTGTCCGATATAAATCGGACAGCATCGAATCTAAACTGATTCCTGCAGTCCGACATTCTGCAGGATCAGTTGCTGTCACTGTCACAGCTGTTCTCCCCTGGTGCTCCCCCTCATCTCCCCTGTGTGTCCCCCTCATCACCCCTCTTTTTCCCCCTCTTCACCCCTGTGTGTGTCCCCCTCTTCTTCCCCTGTGTGGCCCCCTCATGTCCCCTGTGTCCCCCCCTCTTCTCCCCTGTGTGGCCCCCTCACGTCCCCTGTGTGGCCCCCTCATGTCCCCCAGTACTCCCCCTCCTTTTCCCGGTCCTCCGGAATAAAAAATAAAAAACATTTTATTCTCACCTCTCCCCGAGCCCCTGCCGTCTCCCGCCGTCTTCCTGCAGGCTCCCGGTGGCTCCCGGTGTCTGCAGAGGTCTTCTTCATCTGTACAGGACTTGCGGTGATGTCACAGTCACGTGACAGCAGGTTACACCATAGTAACCTGCGGTCACGTGACTGTGACATCACCGCAGGTCCTGTACAGAAGTAGAAGACCTCTGCAGACAGCGGGAGCCTGCGGGAGCCACCAGGAGCCTGCAGGAAGACGGCGGGAGACGGCGGGGGCTCGGGGAGAGGTGAGCATAAACTTTTTTTTTTTTTTAACCCCTGCCTTCCAGATTGGAGCATTTTTACTGTACTGAGCATGCTCAGTACAGTAAAATCGGGTCCGAGGACACATCCGATGTATCCTCGGACCCTGCTCCATAGGGCCCCATGCTAAAAACATCGGACCATATCGGATGTGCACTAAATGCCATCCAATTTGGTCCGATCCGATTTTGTCCGATTTTATTTTCGGTGCAAAAATTGGAGCATGCTCCGATTTTTGCACCGATTAACAAATCGGACAGAATCAGATCGGACCAAATCGGAAATAATTTTATATTTGGATAGATCAAATTTTTCTTCAGACACATTGAGGCCAAATATGTATAATTTTTAATTTTTGTTATACTTCTTTATTGTTAACTGTGGATAGAGTGGGGATTTACATTCTTGGGTGACTTGATCCTGGAGTCATCTTACTGCTTGTACTATATGCAGGAATACCATTGTATTGCTGTATATAGTAAAAATCATACTTGTTTTTCAGGCTGGACGTCATAGTAGAGATCACATGATAAGAATTGGAGCATTCAGCCGATCTCTGGCTGTCATAGCAACTAATGGGCTCCATGTGATCTCGTTGTATGGAAGCTGATAGTCCAGGCTGGATTGCAGCTCTTAAAGGGAATCTATCAGGTGGGTTATGCTCCCCCAGCTATCACTGTCTGTACAGTGTTGGCCAAAATTATTGACACCCCTGCAATTCTGTCAGATAATACTCAGTTTCTTCCTGAAAATGATTGCAATCACAAATTCTTTGGTATTATTATCTTCATTTAATTTGTCTTCAATGAAAAAAAACACAAAAAGAATTGTTTTAAAGCCAAATTGGATATCGTTCCACACCAAACATAAAAAAGGGGGTGGACAAAAGTATTGGAACTGTTAGAAAAATCATGTGATGCTTCTCTAATTTGTGTAATTAACAGCACCTGTAACGTACCTGTGGCACCTAACAGGTGTTGGCAATAACTTAATCACACTTGCAGCCAGTTGACATGGATTAAAGTTGACTCAACCTCTGTCCTGTGTTCTTGTGTGTACCAAATTGAGCATGGAGAAAAGAAAGAAGACCAAAGAACTGTCTGAGGACTTGAGAAACCAAATTGTGAGGAAGCATGAGCAATCTCAAGGCTACAAGTCCATCTCCAAAGGCCTGAATGTTCCTGTGTCTACCGTGCGCAGTGTCATCAAGAAGTTTAAAGCCCATGGCACTGTGGCTAATCTCCCTAAATGTGGACAGAAAAGAAAAATTGACAAGAGATTTCAACGCAAGATTGTGCGGATGGTGGATAAAGAACCTCGACTAACATCCAAACAAGTTCCAGCTGCCCTGCAGTCCGAGGGTACAACAGTGTCAACCCGTACTATCCGTTGGCGTCTGAATGAAAAGGGACTGTATGGTAGGAGACCTAGGAAGACCCCACTTCTTACCCCGAGACATAAAAAAGCAAGGCTGGAGTTTGCCAATACTTACCTGAGAAAGCCTAAAATGTTTTGGAAGAATGTTCTCTGTCTTTGGGCAAAGGCATCAACATAGAGTTTACAGGAGAAAAAAAGAGGCATTCAAAGAAAAGAACACGGTCCCTACAGTCAAACATGGCGGAGGTTCCCTGATGTTTTGGGGTTGCTTTGCTGCCTCTGGCACTGGACTGCTTGACCGTGTGCATGGCATTATGAAGTCTGAAGACTACCAACAAATTTTGCAGCATAATGTAGGGCCCAGTGTGGGAAAGCTGGGTCTCCCTCAGAGGTCATGGGTCTTCCAGCAGGACAATGACCCAAAATACACTTCAAAAAGCACTAGAAAATGGTTTGAGAGAAAGCACTGGAGACTTCTAAGGTGGCCAGCAATGAGTCCAGACCTGAATCCCAAGTGGCAGTTTGGAGAAGGCACCCTTCAAGTATCAGGGACCTGGAGCAGTTTGCCAAAGAAGAATGGTCTAAAATTCCAGCAGAGCATTGTAAGAAACTCATTGATGGTTACCGGAAGCGGTTGATCGCAGTTATTTTGGCTAAAGGTTGTGCAACCAAGTATTAGGCTGAGGGTGCCAATACTTTTGTCTGGCCCATTTTTGGAGTTTTGTGTGAAATGATTAATGTTTTGCTTTTTGCTTCATTCTCTTTTGTGCTTTTTCATTGAAGATAAATTAAGTGAAGATAATAATACCAAAGAATTTGTGATTGCAATCATTTTCAGGAAGAAACCAAGTATTATATGACAGAATTGCAGGGGTGTCAATACTTTTGGCCAACACTGTACCTGCAGCTTCATAATACTAGTCTAATCATCCCTGTCTTAGCTCATAGTGTAATGTGAAAGGTGAAAAAGAGCATTTATACACTTACATTTTCTTATGTAAATGAGGCAGTGTGTAGTCACCTTGGAGGATGTGGTCACTCTGGCAGGTTAATAGTTAACTTACTGAAATCTTCTCTGCATAAAAGACCTGTGTTATGTCCCTATGCAAAGCTGATCTGGCAACAGCCATCAGAGAAAGTTGGAGCCAGATTGATGATGAGTACTGTTTGTCACTCATTAAGTCCATGTCTCAGAGACTGCAAGCTGTTATTAAAGCCAGAGGTGGTGCAGCAAAATACTAGTAATGTATTTGAGTGTTGTTTTGTTTGGTTTGTTTGTTTGTTATGATTCCATAATTTTTTCCTCAGAATTGAGTGATTCCATACTTTTTCCTCCTGCTTGGTTTACAAAAGTAACCGTTATTGGCTAGCACTTTTTTTTTTCAAGATTTCTTTTAGTGTTTCTTAACCCCTTAAGGACCGAGTCACTTTGCAGCTTAATGACCAGACCATTTTTTGTAATTCTGACCAGTGTCCCTTTATGAGGTAATATCTCTGGAACGCTTCAACGGATCCTAGCGATTATGAGATTGTTTTTTCGTGACATATTGGGCTTCATGTTAGTATTAAATTTAGGTTGATAATTTTTGCGTTTATTTGTGAAAAAATAAAAAATTTGGCAAAAACTTTGAAAATTTAGCAATTTTCAAATTTTTAATTTTTATTCTGCTAAACGAGAGAGTTATGTGCCACAAAATAGTTAATAAATAACATTTCCCACATGTCTACTTCACATGAGCACAATTTTGGAAGAAAAAAAAAAATTTGGTAGGATGTTATAAGGGTTCAAAGTTCATCAGCAATTATTCATTTTTCCAGCAAAATTTACAAAACCAATTGTTTAGTGACCACATCACATTTGAAGTCCCTTTGAGGGGTGTACATGACAGAAAACACCCAAAAGTTACACCATTCCAAAAACTGCACCCCTCAAGCTACTCAAAACTATATTCAAGAAGATTATTAACCCTTCAGGTGCTTCACAGGAACTAAAATAAAGTTGAAGGAAAAAATGGACATTTTAATTTTTGTAACAAAAATGTTCTTTTAGCCTCAATTTTTTCATTTTCACATGGGGAACAGGATAAAATGCATCCTAAAATTTGTTGGGCAATTTCTCCTGAGTACACCGATACCTCATATGTGGTCATAAACCACTGTTTGGGCGCACGGCAGGGCTCGGAAGGGAAGGAGCGCAATTTGAATTTTAGAGCCAATTTTCCGTTCAAAAAGTGAAATGGCGCTCCTTCACTTCTGAGCCCTGCCGTGCGCCCAAACAGTGGTTTATGACCACATATAAGGCATCGGTGTACTCAGGAGAAAATGCCCAACAAATTTTGGGATGTATTTTATCCCTTTGCCCATGTGAAACTGAAAAAATGTAGGCAAAAAGACATTTTTTGTGAAAAAAAAGTGTTTTTTTTAATTTTTATGGATGAATTTGTGAAGCATCTGGGGGTTCAAAGTGCTCACTATGCATCTAGATACCTTCCTTAGGGGGTCTAGTTTCCAAAATGGGGTCATTTGTGGGGGAGCTCCAATGTGGAGACACACGGGGACCCTCCATACGCGACATGGTGTCCGCTAACAATTTGAATGGAAAACGAGTTCAAATTGTTAGCGGACACCATGTCGCGTTTGGAGGGTCCCTGTGTATCTCCACATTGGAGCTCCCCCACAAGTGACCCCATTTTGGAAACTAGACCCCCGAAGGAACGTATCTAGATGCATAGTGAGCACTTTGAACCCCCATATGCTTCAGAAATTCATCCGTAAAAATGAAAAAGCACTTTTTTTTCCACTAAAAAATTATTTTTTCATTATTACGGATCAATTTGTGAAGCATCTGGGGATTCAAAGTGCTCACTATGTACCTAGATATGTTCCTTTGGGGGTCTAGTTTCCAAAATGGGGTCACTTGTGGGGGAGCTCCAAAGTGGAGACACACAGGGACCCTCCAAACGCGACATGGTGTCCACTAACAATTTGAGCTAATTTTCCATTCAAATTGTTAGCGGACACCATGTCGCGTTTGGAGGGTCCCTGTGTGTCTCCACATTAGAGCTCCCCCACAAGTGACCCCATTTTGGAAACTACACCCCAAAGAAACATATCTAGATGCATAGTGAGCACTTTCTACCCCCAGGTGCTTCACAAATTGATCTGTAAAAATGAAAAAAGAAAATTTGTGTGGAAAAAAAAAGTGCTTTTTCATTTTTATTGATGAATTTGTGAAGCACCTGGGGGTTCAAAGTGCTCACTATGCATCTCGATATGTTCCTTAGGGGGTCTAGTTTCTGAAATGGGGTCACTTGTGAGGGAGCTCCAATGTGGAGACACACCGGGGCCCTCCAAACGCGACATGGTGTCCGCTAACAATTTGAATGGAAAATGAGCTCAAATTGTTAGCTGACACCATGTCGCGTTTGGAGGGTCCCTATGGGTCTCCACATTGGAGCTCCCCCACAAGTGACCCTATTTTGGAAACTAGACCCCCAAAGGAACATATCTAGATGCATAGTGAGCACTTTGAACCCCCAGATGCTTCACAAATTGATCCATAATAATGAAAAAAGAAATTTTTTGTGGAAAAAAAAAGTGCTTTTTCATTTTTACGGATGAATTTCTGAAGCATATGGGGGTTCAAAGTGCTCACTATGCATCTAGATACGTTCCTTCGGGGGTCTAGTTTCCAAAATGGGGTCACTTGTGGGGGAGCTCCAATGTGGAGGCACACGGGGACCCTCCATACGCGACATGGTGTCCGCTAACAATTTGAGCTCATTTTCCATTCAAATTGTTAGCGGACACCATGTCGCGTTTGGAGGGTCCCTGTGGGCCTCCACATTGCAGCTTCCCCACAAGTGACCCATTTTGGAAACTAGACCCCCCAAGGAACGTATCTAGATGCATAGTGAGCACTTTGAACCCCCAGGTGCTTCACAAATTGATTCGTAAAAATGAAAAAAGAAACTTTTTGTGGAAAAAAAAGTGCTTTTTCATTTTTATGGATGAATTTGTGAAGCATCTGGGAGTTCAAAGTGATCACTATGCATCTAGATACGTTCCTTGGGGGGTCTAGTTTCCAAAATGGGGTCACTTGTGGGGGAGCTTCAATGTTCAGGCACACAGGGAGGGGCTCTCCATACACGACATGGTTTCCGCTAACAATTGGAGCTAATTTTCTATTGAAATTGTTAGCGGACACCATGTCGCATATGGAGAACCCGTGTGCCACCAGCACAAGGGCAACTGGTAGAGTTGGGGTACAGCACCAGAAAATGCCGCCTCTAATGAATGCGCTATTTTCTTGGGTGGCTGTGGGTTGAAGCTTTTTATTGGCAGCTGGCACTGAGCCCGAGATTCATAATATAGGGCCAATGTTAGACCCGCCATTAGGAATCTCTGGTAAATAGTCAGAAAATACACACATAGAAAAATCTTTTAATTTAAAAAAAAAACACAAACAAAATTCGGACTCCATCTTTATTATAAAGATCCGACGTAGTCCACAACGAAGGTCCCACGACGATCGATCGCCTCCGACGTAGTCCACAACGAAGGTCCCACGACGCTCGATCGCCTCTGCTCAATCCAGAGACTGCAGCAAGGGATCAAGTGTCCTCTTCCTACAGTCTCAGGGGTCAGAGTTATGGTGCACTGTATGACAATGATCAGTTATACAGTGCACCATGACTATGATCTCAGAGACTATAACAAGAGGACACTTGATCCCTTGTTGCACCCATCCATCCACCTATGCACCCATCATCCACGCACGCACACAACCACGCACACAACCACGCACACACATCCACACACGCACATCCACGCATGCACACATCCACGCACGCACGCTGACATCCACGCACGCACATCCACGCACGCACATCCACGCATGCTGACATCCACGCACGCTGACATCCACGCATGCACACATCCACGCACGCACAAATCCACGCACGCATGCTGACATCCACGCACATCCACACACACATCCACGCACATCCACATCCACGCACACATCCACGTACACACACATCCACGCACGCACACATACATGCAGGCACATCCATGCACGCACATCCACGCATGCACATCCACGCACGCTGACATTCACGCACGCTGACATCCACGCACGCATGCTGACATCCAAGCACATCCACACACACATCCACGCACATCCACGTACGCACACATCCACATCCACACACGCACATCCACACACGCACACATCCCCGCACGCTGACATCCACGCACGCTGACATCCACGCACATCCACACACACATCCACGCACATCTCCACATACGCACACATCCACGCACGCACACATCCACGCACGCACACATCCACGCACGCATATCCACATCCACGCACACACATCCACGTACGCACACATCTACGCACGCCCATTCACACACGCGCATCCACGCACGCACATTCACATGCACACTGACATTCATGCACGCTCACATCCATGCACACACAAATCCACGCACGCACGCTGACATCCACACACGCACATCCACGCACGCACATCCAAGCACGCATATCCACGCACGCACACATCCATCCATCCATTCACCCATCCATCCACCCATCCATCCATCCATCCATCCATCCACCCATCCATCCATTCATTCATTCATTCATACTTACCCAGCGATGAGGAGGAGGAGCCCCTGAGAAGAGGAGGGGCCACACCGGACTGCAGAGGAGGCCGACGGTGCGGGCGGGTGCACCGCGCGTGCAGCCTGCCGGAATAGGTGAGCGGGGCTGGGGGCTGGGGACCAGGGCCTGGGGACCAGCAGGGAGGAGGAGGGGGCCCTGCAGCTTCGCCGGCGGACGCATAAGCCCGCCGGCAGACAAACTATGCAAGGTGGAGGGCGGGGATGGACAGGACACAGGAGTTGCTGCACAGGGGACAGGGACAGGACACAGGGGGCTCTGGACACAGGGGGGGCTACAGGACACAGGGGGCTCTGGACACAGGGGGTGGGGACAGGACACAGGGGGAGCTGGAGCATTAGTTCATGGCCGGCGGGTGCGGTGCAGCCCGCCGGCAGATAAGTATGATTGGGGAGGGGGGGTGAAGGGGTTAACAAGGGCCCCCACACCTCTTCCCCTAACCCTTGGCTGTCACTGACAGCTTTTAGAATTGAACTGTCACTGTTCGTTTAGAAGCAGTGACAGTTCAAAGCCATGACGAGTATACTCGTCATGATGCGGGAACTGACATCTTTTCATGACGAGTATACTCGTCATTAGTCGTAAAGAGGTTAAAGCCATAAAGTTGCCATTTGAAAAGACTTTAGTTTTGTGCCATGTCTGTGTTCTGCTTTTTTTCTAAAAAATTAAATAACTGAATGGACATCCTCCGAGCCCGGTGATTCCATAATTATTGCCAGGGGTTATATACTGTTTTCCAATGTATAAATCCATCTCCTCATCATAAGCACGGTGAAATGAAGCACTCCATTACTTTAAGAAGCATTCACATATACCGACCGCCAAAGAGCACTACACATAGTGCAGTCTTCGGATACCTTCACTTCAGAAGTCAGAGCGGTAAGAAGGAACAAGCTTCAATCTCTGCGGACCGTCCACATGCGGGGCTACAAGGCTGATGTGGCAGAGGCTGAATAACCTGACACAATCACCTGCTTGTGGAGAACCCTCAGAGATTGAAGATTGTCCTGCTCACCGCTCCGACTTCTGAAGTGAAGGTATCCGAAGACTGCACTATGTGTAGTGCTCTTTGGCGGTCAGTATAAGCAGATGCTTCTTAAAATAATGGAGACACGTGCTTTATTTCACCATGCTTATGATGAGGAGAAAGATTTATACATTAGAAAACAGTATAGGTACCTGATTAGCTGCAGCATATAGTGTGCATTTAGAAAGTCTGGAAGTACCTGGAAACGGTATGCCACTGCACTCTTGAAATTTCTGAAGAAGTAATATTTAAGGCCGGGGCTCTACTTGTGAGAGCGATGTGAGAGACTCGCATGTGTCACACAACGCCTCACCCAACACGGCCAATAGCTGTCCAGACAGGTGCATGTCAGCTGCATGTATTTCCATGCAGCTGACCCGCTCCTGTCAGGATAGTGGGAAGCTGTGCTGGTTGAGGTGGGGTGTGACACATGCGAGTCTCTCACATCGCTCTCACAAGTAGAGCCCCGGCCTAATGTGCAATATTGTTTGAAAAAAGTGATAATGTTTGAAATATGCCTCTTTGTGCAATATAAGATGTATGTTTCTTCAGGGTATCCAGATACATTGGACTATACCTGATAAAGTGAATGAAGAAATATATTTGATGCATGAATGTTCCTGTCTAGTACTCATTTGTATATGTTGGAAATTTAATACATAAATATTTATTGAAAATGAACTTTTTTGCCTTTTGAGACCTTCTTTCTCTATAATTTTTGCGATGAATTCATACAGTCAAGGAAGGACTGTATGAAATATTTGTATTTAGCCTGGTTACATATTGTGATATATAGCTTCCTCTTGTCTCACGACACAGCGACAGGATAATGACATTGCAGGAGAAGGAGGGTTGGGGAAGGGTCTGTCACCGGGGTTTGGCAGTTGAGATCTCTGGAATCATGTGACAAGGTTCTTTTATTTTAGAGCTTTAGGTGTTTGCACAGATGTATGAAAGGGAAGAAAGTGATCAGTGGTGATTTCCCGTCCTTGAAAAAATAGCTCCTGAGTGTTAGAAGTCAAAAGCCTTTGTATCTGTACAGTGCAGAGTGATTGGTTTCACATGGAGATGTTGTGAGAATGTTAGGGGTTAACGCCCAAATTTTACGAATTTGGACGCAGTCAGACTTTGAAGATCCATTTGTTTAGTGATTTAGTTTTTTTTTTTTTTTTTAAATAAAACACAGACATTTTGAAAAAAAAAATATTAGCTTCGACTAGAGAAAGTCATGGTGAAACAAGGCAAACATTCTTGTGAGCTGGTATGCAGAACTATTTGCTTTCCTAGGAATAGGATTTCCTCAAAAGAAACAGATGTGAGACAGAGATTTATTAAGTAATAAAGTGTCACATGTTCCTGGTTTTAAGGAAAGTACTAGTAGAACTACAATGATATTATTGAAAACCCAAAAGAACATCCAACATGAACACATACTCCACAATAAAGTAAGCAGTAGGAGCACAATAGTAGCACTGTCCCAACTGGGTGCACCTTGTCACATATGGGATGGCTTTTACGTTTTTTGAATAGACAGTGTTGGCATGGTACCCTGTGTTTTTAATGTACTACTACTGTAACTTGTTTACTTTATTTTACGGCATATGCTGATTTTGTGGTCTTCTCTTGGGTTTTGTCAGTAAAATGGTGACACCGTGAATGTGCTCCTATTGCACATAAACCAACTTATGCTACAGCTCATTTTTTTAATTTTTCAATGCTATTATTCAGTATATTAAAGGGGTTGTCCACTACTTGGACACCCCCTTCTCAATCCGTATGTTTCTCTCTTTTAAAAGAATAACACTTGTACTTACCTCTGATGCAAATTACATTCTAGTAGTGTTGGCATTTGCTCTCCTGGCGATTGAGTAAAGTCTTACGTTACGCAAGTAATGCAGCCAATCAGCGGCTTTTTCACACTTCCCGCCTTTGGGCATATCATATACAGTGGGGGAAATAAGTATTTGATCCCTTGCTGATATTGTAAGTTTGCTCACTGACAAAGACATAACCTACCCTTAAAATTACACAGTAAAAAATGGGAAAGGAAACGGTGTTCACCAGTCCGCGCTGCCAGGATCCACTTATTCCAGGGAAGAAACTCACGATCAGATGTGATATGATCAAAACCTTTTATTGCGGGATTCCACGTGCAAGTGGTCGGTGGAAGTCCAGAAGCAGCCATCCGGATAAAACACTACATGTCTGCATACCAGTTGTGGGTCGCACAACTGAAATAGGTGAGTGGTTCCTTTATACCACCTGATTGTCAGTGTCTAAGTGATAAGGCACTATTGCGCCTCTTGTTCCCCTTCCCCCTTTTTCTTTCACCTTTAAAATTAGTCTGTTTAATTTTAACAGTGAGAATATCAAAAATAAAATCCAGAAAATCACATTGCCTAAATTATATAAATGTATTTGTATTTTGCAGACAGAAATAAGTATTTGATTTCCTACCAACCATTAGGAGTTTTTTTTTTTTTTTTTAAACATTAAATTTTTATTACCGTATATACTCGTGTATAAGCCGACCCGTGTATAAGCCGACCCCCCTACTTTTGCCCCAAAAATCTGGAAAAACCTATTGACTCGTGTATAAGCCGAGGGTGGACCCCAGCACAGGTATACAGCCCCCAGCAGTGTGGTATACAGCAGCCCCAGTGGTAGTATACAGCAGCCCCAGTGATAGTATCCAGCAGCCCCAGAGGTATAAACAGCCCCAGTGGTAGTATACAGTAGCCCCAGAGGTATATACAGCCCCAGTGGTAGTATACAGCAGCCCCAGAGGTATATACAGCCCCAGTGGTAGTATACAGCAGCCCTAGAGGTATATACAGCCCCAGTGTAGTATACAGCAGCCCCAGAGGTATATACAGCCCCAGTGGTAGTATACAGCAGCCCTAGAGGTATATACAGCCCCAGTGTAGTATACAGCAGCCCCAGAGGTATATACAGCCCCAGTGGTAGTATACAGCAGCCCCACAGGTAAATACAGCCCCAGTGGTAGTATACAGCAGCCCCACAGGTAAATATAGCCCCAGTGGTAGCATACAGCAGCCCCACAGGTAAATATAGCCCCAGTGGTAGTATACAGCAGCCCCACAGGTAAATACAGCCCCAGTGGTAGTATACAGCAGCCCTAGAGGTATATACAGCCCCAGTGTAGTATACAGCAGCCCCAGAGGTATATACAGCCCCAGTGGTAGTATACAGCAGCCCCACAGGTAAATACAGCCCCAGTGGTAGTATACAGCAGCCCCACAGGTAAATATAGCCCCAGTGGTAGCATACAGCAGCCCCACAGGTAAATATAGCCCCAGTGGTAGTATACAGCAGCCCCACAGGTAAATACAGCCCCAGTGGTAGTATACAGCAGCCCCACAGGTAAATATAGCCCCAGTGGTAGTATACAGCAGCCCCAGTGGTAGTATCCAGCAGCCCCAGGGGCTGTATACAGCAGCAGCCCCAGGGGCTGTATACAGCAGCAGCCCCAGGGGCTCTATACAGCAGCAGCCCCAGGGGCTCTATACAGCAGCAGCCCCAGGGGCTCTATACAGCAGCAGCCCCAGGGGCTCTATACAGCAGCAGCCCCGGAGGTATACAGGCCCCCCCATCAAGCTCCACGGACCCCCCCCCCCCCTTGCGCGGCAGCCTGTAAGGGAAAATCATACTTATCAGTGTCCCGCGCTGTCCCGCCGCTTGCCGACACACGATCCCGGGCTTCAATCCGCGACTTCCGGCTTTCGGCGGTCGCGGGCAATGACGTCATGCCCGCGACCACAGGAAGTGCGGAAGACGCGGAATGAAGCCCGGAATCGTGATGTCGGCAGCGGCGGGACAGCGCGGGACCACAGGAAGTGCGGAAGACGCGGAATGAAGCCCGGAATCGTGATGTCGGCAGCGGCGGGACAGCGCGGGACACTGATAAGTATGATTTTCCCTTACAGGCTGCCGCGCAAGGGGGGAAGGGGGTCCGTGGAGCTTCATGGGGGGGGCCTGTATACCTCCGGGGGCTGCTGCTGCACATACATAGTAGTTACCGTATATACTCGCATATAAGCCGAGGGGGGACTTTTCAGCCCAAAATTTGGGCTGAAAAACTCGGCTTATACGCGAGTATATACGGTAAAGTATAATCAACAAGTACAATAAGTACAACAGAAATTTGCGAATATCATAGCAACATGAACATCAGATAGAATACAAATCACCAATAAGGATGCAGTTGGTTTGAGGGACCACTATCTGACATTGCTGTCAACTTTAAACATTTAAACAGAGGATGAAGGTAAACAATCATTAGAGGAGGAGAGGGGTGGAGGGGGAATTGGAGAGACAGGGTGAAGGTAAGGGGGAAGGGGAGAGGAGAGGGGAGGGTATAAAGGGAGGGGGGGAGGGAGAGGTACCGCACAAAACTTTATACATATTTAAATTACAATCACATTTGTGGGCTAGCAAGCCTTGCTAGAGTAATAGATTGCATGCAGACTACATAGCTAAGTCATCTTTATTTCTTAGTAGGTTTACCCATAAAAGGAGACTCATGTTTAAAAATTAATGGGAACAGTATTGAAGGTGGACGTTACCCAGGGATCCCCAGTTAGCTCATTTTGTTTTCCTTCTGAGATCATGGGCTAGGGCTGACTCGTAATGGAGGTGCAGATTTATACGGGACAAAAGTTGGGTGTTTTCCAGTGTTTTGTTATGCACTGTCGTGCTGCAACCAAAATATTTGACACTATAGGTCGTAGAGGGGTGGGCCAACACAGGAGGTCAATACCGAAGAGGACCAAAGAGGGATTTAACGTAGTGAGAATCCCTATTATCTGAGCGATAATACTCTCTACTGTGTTCCAGAACCCTTTGAGTCGGGGACATGCCCACCATATATTCTGGATAGTACCTAGTGGCCCACAACCCCTCCAGCAATTGGGGGAAGGAGCATGGAGTTTTTTCGTAAACTTCGCCACTTTATCCGGAGATAAGCACCAGCCCAATTGTAACTTTTTAGCTTGCTCCAGATGATTGATGCATGGTGTGTAATGGGATGCATGAGTAGAGGCTAACTGCCATTGCTCCAACGAGGCAGAAAAAGAGAGACGGTCTACCCACTTGTGCATGTAGGGGAGTTTGGTGTTGCCCCTCATATTCAAAAGAGTTTTATGTATGGTAGCTATTCCATGATCACTAGAGGTTTCAGGCTTAAAAAATCTCTGTAGAGCCTCACTCGGAGCAGAGGAGTCAGTGAGAGGTAGCTGAATAGGTTGAAGGAAGTGGCGAAGTTGGAGGTATCAAAAAAAGGTAGACTGCGGTAGAGCATATATGTTCACTAGAGAGGAGAACGTCCTGACTCCATGTTGGTCCATGACCTAGTCCAAACGTCGGACACCAGAGGATTTCCAAAGCGAGAGTGAGAGAAACTCCACCGAGCATTCCACTGCCACAAGGGAAATACAGCGATATAGGAAAGGGAAGCGTGTTCTTCCTACCCAAGACCATGTCTTTAAAAGAGCTGACATAGAACGTAGGTAAGTGGGGAGGATGGAGCATTGGAGGAGGTTAATTTCTAGTAAAAGTTTGGTGGAGTTATGAGGGGCGAAGGACGATTCAATTTGCATCCACAACGGGAAAGTGGAGTCAGCCCACCATGTCTTGGCAGCAGTAAGATGTACAGCTGTGTAGTATGAGTGAATATCTGGTACACTCATACCACCTAAGCAATATGGAAGGGTAAGAATTTTGGTCCCTATCCGGGGGGGTTGTTGCCCCATATAAAACGGGAGATGCTAGATTGAAAGAGGTTTAGATATCGTCTGGGAAACAAAAGGGGTAGACATCTTATGATATACAGTATTTTGGGGAGATATACCATTTTGATAACTTGAATTTTAGCCATCCAAGAGAGGTATAGGTTTGAATGAGAAGTAAGATCTTTTTTAATAAGCACCCTATTAAGGCATGTGAAAAGTGGGAGAAGGAATTGGGGGGGATAGAGGATGAATTCTGGGAGTCAGTGCTGGAATACGGACCAAAACTGTCATTGAGCGAGCCGGGTAGGTTGTCGAAGCTGTATCTTCTTCATAGAGTATACCGATCCCCAGAATTTTTGTTTAAAATAGGGATAAGAAGTACGTCTGAGTGTCCAAGGTGTTTGAGTGAGCGTGCTGGAATTCTGCATATGATGTGGGAGTGCCCGAGGTTGCAAGTTTTTTGGTTGGTAGTGTTAACATTGATTGAAGGGCGCTATGCATGTGGGATACCTAGAATGACTGTTGGAATATGTGGAGGAAATTGGAGTTACAAATTTGCAAAAGATAACAGTGGCCAGATTGTTGTTTCTGGCACGGAAATTGATAGCAAGGCATTGGATCGGGGCTTAGCCTCCCTCAAGGAGTGAATACATTCGCAATGTGAACTATATTGTGCGTCTGGAGGAGAAAATATACCAGAGGAGAAACACTGTGAGGATGTTCGAAAAAATATGGGAACCATGGAGAAGTCAGATGTGAGATTGAGAGAGACAGGATGGGCTTCATATGTATGCTTAAAGTGCTCCCTATGTTCATATGATGGGTGTTGATGAAGGTGGTTGCTGAATTTATATACTTGATGATGATACTGATGGTAACAAGATGGGATGGTAATGCTGGAAGTCGCTGTCTAAGGGGGGATGGAGTTAGGAATGATGGAGGGTGGTAGGGGGGGATGGTTTTCTTGAGATTTTGGTGTAAACATTTAAAAAACTTGATATACTGTGTTGTATGTCAATTGTGGATTAGTAAAAAAGTTATCTGATCAAAAAAGATATTTTTTAATCTCATTAAGGAGGGTGTCACAGTTGTTTTGGACAATCTTAGAGGTATGGGCAATACGGACACCTAAATAAGAAATTCCAGCCTGGGACCATAGGAAAAGGAATGTGTTTTGGAGTTCAGACTGAAGAACTGGTGACATATTAAAAGGGTAGAGAGAAGATTTAGAAGTGTTCAATTTGTACAAGGATGCTTGGGAAAATTTGGGGGATAGTAGTGATGATGTTCAAACAAATAAAAATAACATCGTCCGCGTATAAGCCTATTCTATGGTCCACCGAGCCAATCGTAACTCCCGTGATAACCGGGTCCGCACGTACCACCTCTGCCAACGGCTCCATCACTAGAGCGAATGAGAGGGGAAAGAGGACAGCCCTGTCTCGTCCCGTTTGTGATGTCGAACCCCGTGGATAAAAAACCAGAAGCACGCACCGAAGCGCTAGGGGCTGTGTACAGGGCCATAATTGAACTCTTAATATCCCCTATTAGACCAAATTGCTGGAGCACTTCATTTAGGTACCCCCAGTGCACTCTGTCAAACACTTTTTCGGCATCTAAGGACAAGAGCGCACTAGGGTTAGAGTCCCTCTTGAGGAGCTCCAGGAGATCAATGATCCTCTTAGTGCCATCGGAAGCCTGTCTGCCAGGAATGAAACCTACCTGATCTAATCCCACCAGCGATGGAAGCACCTGCATGAGCTTAGAGGCGAGGAGTTTTGCGAAGATCTTCACATCACAATTTAAAAGGGCTATAGGCCAGAAGTTACCAGGGAAAGTAGGGGATTTACCCGGTTTTGGAATTGTGGAGATGACTGTCAGCTTCCAACCCTTCTTTTTTAATTTCGCCTATAGTTCGCTAGTGATTGAATAATTTTAGTAAATATGGCATCAGAGTTGGGGCAAACGTCTTGTAGTAAAGATAAGTAAATCCGTCTGGTCCTGGGGCAGAGCACTTTTTAGATGATCGTATAATAGTAGAGATCTCAATGTCAGAGAATGGAGTATTAAGGTAATTAAGTTGGGCCTGAGTAAGTTTAGGGAGTTTGGCTTTATCTAGGAAGCTTTGGATTGTGGCCGAGGAGGGTTGTGGTGTGTCCGTAGAGTCTTTGAGGTTATAAAGGGAGGTGTAAAATTGTTTAAACTCTTCCGCAATAAGGACAGGGTTACATATTTTAGCTCCAGATTTGGAAAAAAGATGAGAGATTTTAGATTGGAGCTGTTGCTTTTTAACTCGTCATGACAGGAGTGTTCCAGCTCTGTCTCCCATAATATAGAATTTGGCTTTGATCTTTTTGAGATTATGTTCTACTTTAGAAAGGAGGAGACCTCTTAGGTTTTGCCAACAAGTCAAGAGTTCCTGGTGCATTGCCACAGAAGGAACAGATTTATGTATCTGTTCTAGAGATCTGATTCTTGTGGTCAGGGTCTGCAGGACGGAGTCTCTCTCCCGTTTAACACGGGAGGCCAGCTTGATAAAATTGCCGCGGAGTACTGCTTTGTGAGTGAACCTAAACGTATCTGAGTTTATGTCGTCTGTGTCATTTATTGAGAAAAATTCACGCAGTTAGTCAGATGTGAGATCCACATTGGATTGGGACGTTAATAAATCATTAAGTTTCCATTGTGTGGGAGGTCTAATGTTAGTGGGGTCTGCTGTTTTGAGGGGAACCAGGGCATGGTCTGACCATGTAATGTCCCCAATGGTAGGAACAGTACAGTTAGGTAGTAGCGAGTCGTCCACTAAAAAATAGCCCAAGCAACTATACGTGTGAAAACGTGCAGACATGTATGTATAGTCTAGTTTGTCTCCATGAAAATACCGCCAAATATCGTGGAGGTGGTGGGCCAGGAGCAGGGGGGCTAGTTCACCTCTAAAGTGTTTGGGAGAGGAGCAGTCCAATCGTTTTTTTCAATGGGATGTTAAAGTCACCGACTATGAGTCTACAACCTTTAGACAGGGAGTCAAATTTGTCAAAAAGGTCCCTGAAATATTTTAGTTGACCCACGTTTGGGTCATATATCGAAACCAGAGAGAACAGTACATCATTAATATAACCAATCAGAAATCTAACTTGAGGGTCAGGAATAACATCAACCAATTTAAATGACAAAGATTTGTGGATAAATATTGCTACTCCGGCTTTTTTACAATTGGCATTAGCAAAAAATTGCACAGGGTACAAATCTGAATGGATTCTGCTATTGTCCTTTTGTAGTAGGTGGGTTTCCTGTAAAAACAAAACATCGCAGTGCAGTTTCTTCAGTTGTTGCCACACTGCTCTCTTTGCAGGCAAATTGAGCCCAATACCATTAACGGAGGTGGCAGAAATACTCATGGCTACACAAATATGAAGGCAACAGTGAAAATTTTAAAAGCAAGAAAATAGTGCAAGCAGTGTCAAAACTTTGATCCGGAGGGGTAAATGAGATAAGAGAATGAGGTGTGGAAAGTGGGCGAGGAGATTAGGAAGATGAATTAAATCAACCCGTAGAGTCCTAGGGTACACGGGGAAAGTGAAGAGAAAGAAAAATGTAAAAGTTTTTTGTTTTTTTTGTGGGATATTGTGAGTGAAAAAAATACACTCATGGGGGCAAGAATTATCCAAGGAGAGTATCAGAGAAAGAAAAGAGAAGTGATCAAGAAAAAAGAGGTAGAGAGAAAGAGAGGGAAGAGTGAAGACAAGAGAAGAGAAGACGAAGGGGGGAAAGGTGAAGATTAGTTTAGAAGGTGAAAGTGAAGAATAGTATATCGAACTGGGAGAGAAGATAGCAAACCACAGGAAAAGAGACCATGGGCACATAAGTACCAAAATATATCAAGAGATACACGTCTGTGCTCACTCCAGTGTTCACTCCGGATCAAGATGACGAGCTGATGAGTCGCGTGGTAATGATCTAGGCGAAGGCGCTGATGAACAAGGTATAGGAAACAGGAATCCCCACTGCGTCAGGAGGCGTTTGGCTTGTTTCGGGATGTGGCAGACATGGGAAGAACCATCTTTTCTGATGATAAGTCTCATGGGAAAACCCCATCTGTAGTCCACATGTTTGTCCCTCAGGATTCTGGGGAAGGGCTGGAAAGCTCGTCACAAAGCCAATGTGCCTGGAGAGAGGTCTGGGTAAACCCCCAGCTTTGAGAACTTTTCAGGCAAAGAGGGGTTATTCCTGAGAGCTTTCAGAAAGTCCTCTTTTATTTTATAAAAGTGTACTCTGGCTAGAACGTCCCTAGGGAGAATAGGATCTGCAGCTTGGGATTTGGGGAGCCTGTGTATCCTGTCAATCACAACCTCTTTGGGCTGTAGATGTGGAAGAGCAGCAGCAATAAAGTCCTGGGGGAAAGCTTGTAGTTCTCCAGGAGGGGTTGTTTCAGGGATCCCCCTTAGCTTAACATTATTACGCCTAGAGCGATCCTCTAAGTCCTGGGTTTTAGTATTAACTCTTCCCATATTCTGCTGGAGGTTCTCATGAGCATCAAGAAGTTCATTGTGGGACTTAACCAGCTCCTCCATTTTCTTCTCCAGGTTATCCGTCCTGGAATGTAACTCCGAAACTTCCCCCCTCAGATCTGCAATCATTGCCCTCATATCCTCTTGTATGGAGGTCCTCAGGGCAGCCAGGAGCTCTTTCATAGCCCCCTGTGTCAGGGGATCTTCCTGCCTCACTGATTCCAGAGAGGCTAGCGACGCTGAGGAGTCACGTCGTGAGGCGCGGGTTGAGCGAGGAGAAGGGGGAGGCGGCGCCATCTTTGATGACAGAGATGCAGGAGAGAGGGAGCTGGTGAAGAAATCCGACACACGGCGAGGTGAGAGACGTTTAGGTGGTCTCACCCGTCCCATCTGATGCAGGATAGCTTTGGAGGTGGAGGAACACAAGGAAAGAGGTGCGGTACCTGAAGGGAGCTGTGAAAAGCAACTTTGATACCCGTGGGTCCCAGAGATCCTTGATTAAGCGGCGTCAGCCATGCTGTGCTATGGATGCCCCCCAACCATTAGGAGTTCTGACTCGTACTTGTTACCTGCATATTAGACAGCTGTCTTAAATTGTTACTTGTATAAAAGACTCCTGTCCACACACTCAATTAATCAGTCAGACTCTTAACTCTACAACATGTGCAAGACCACAGAGCTTTCTAAGGATGTCAGGGAAAAGATCCTAGACCTGCACAAGGCTGGAATGGGCTACAATACCATAAGTAAGACGCTGTGTGAGAAGGAGATAACTGTTGGTGTAATAGTAAGAAAATGGAAAAAATACAAAATGAGTGACAATTGATATTGATGCGGGGTTCCATGCAAAATCTCACCTCATGGGGTATCCAGGATCATGAGGACGGTGAGAGATCAGCCTAAAACTACACAGGGAAAACTTGTTAATGATCTCAAGGCAGCTGGGACCACTGTCACCAAGAAAACTATTGGTAACACATTATGCCGTAATAGATTAAAATTCTGCAGTGCTTACAAAGTCCAACTGATCAAGAAGGAACATGTGCAGGCCTGTCTGAAGCTTGTCAATGAACAACTTGGTGATTCTGAGAGTGACAGGGAGAAGGTTCTGTAGTCAGATGAGACATAAATTGAGCCCTTATGGTACCTTTACACGCCGCCACAACAGGATGGATACAACCCGCTACAGGCTACAAATGTAGCTTGTCGAGCCAATATTGCCCGTAGTAGCGGCGTCTGAAGACGGGACGACACAGCCGGCTACAGATACCTCTGTATCCGTGCACTGCCCATAAACATATGGCAACATCGCCGATTGTAGCGAGCTGTATCGGCGTGTAAAGAAGCTACAGAAGGGAACTCTGGACACCCGGCGATGTAGCTGCAATGTGGCTAAGGCGTCACCCATGCTCCGTGATACCGCGCCCCTTCAGCGATCATTGGTGGAAGATGCTGCGTTACGATTGGCCCTTGCCTCACAGCCCTCCATCTTGGATGAGCTGTCCCTTCAGCACTACACATACGCGCCGTATGCACGATCAGATAGTAGTACAATTACGCGGACACACACTTGAACGTAAAATCATAAATGGCCCATGATCTACATACAGTGTGCACATCCTATCAACATGAAAACGAATAATGCGGGACACAGCGCACAAGTGTGTGTTACGTACCGCTCTGGCTTATTGCACAGCAGCTGCCGTAGAAGTGTTCCGGGTCTGGCAGTGCGCGCAGCGCGCACACAGATGCACACAATCCCATACCACATCGGAGGAGATTACCCAGTAGACAGATCCGAGCCGTGTTGTACGGACTGCACTGTGGGTCTTCTGCAGTAGGGGCCGCATAAGTGTGTCGGCCGAGTCACTGCGTGTTGGGCTACTTATAAAGGTGCGTCACCCCCACAGCGGTCGTAATGACGTCATGACGTTGGTTTCATTTTCACTCTGCCTGCAAGGTGCCAGCCCCGCCTCTGCACACACCATAGCAGTCATGGCAGCCGTGCACCGCGCCGCAACATGGGGGATGGCGGAGCTGATCATCCTCATTGATCATTGCGACCGTCGGGACTATTGGGGCCACCATCACCACCGCCACCCCAGGCTGCGCAATCGGTGCACCGTGCGGCGGATCCAGCGGGCCCTGCTCTGCCAACTGGGGGTACAGAGGACAGTCAAAGCGATCCAAAAAAAGATCGCTGACTTGAAGCATAAGTGCCCAGGTCGCATACTGGACATCCGTGCCAGGATTGCCAGGCTGCGTGGTGAGTAATTGTTGCCCCAAAACACACACCGCCACATGTGCATGTCCCACAATACACAAAAAATGATGGAAACATATGACAAGGGACAGTGTGGCCTACACAATCAAACACATCTTCACAGTGTTGTGCTCATCCAGTCAGGCCTAAAAATGTCTCACACGCACAGTCCATGCATACAACATGAGTGTATGCATCCAGCATCACCTGGTTGATGCTAAGTAAGGCTGGGGTCACACACACAGATATCTGCCCACATATTGTTTGCACATCTCTGTTTGCAGTCAAATCATGGTCACATGTTGACATTTGGAGAGAGCCTCAAAATGGAACAATGTGTCCATGCTTTCACTGCAACCAGAGATGTGTCAACAATATCTGGCCACATATCTGTGTGTGTGTGACCCCAGCCTTAGCCGTCAAATACATACCCACACAAGCTCTTTGTAGGACAACAATGTGTAGGCATGATCTTATTACGTCTTTTATGTTCAAATTTCAAACTAGATGCTGAATCCTCATCAGAAGAAGGGCCCCATGCCCCACCCCCAGGTGGCCCATCAAGAACCCCACCACATCAGGCTCAAGTGGCACCCTTGTCCCCAGGGTCAACACCTTCCCCCGGGCCTCAGGAGCCAGACGTCCCGTCACCCACCGGGACAGAGGACGTGGAGGACCAGTCCGCACCTGGCAGCCCGCTGGAGTGTGACCAGCTGTCCCCATCTGCCTGGCTGCTGGAGGAACACATCAACTCCCCACAGGAGGGCGAGGAGCAGCAAGTACCTGGCGGCCCAGAGGAGTCTTTGCCCCGTAGCCCAGGACCACTGTTACCCCTGAACCACATAATGTGGCCACGGAGCCCCAGCCCGGGAGTAACACCACCTCCCACTGTCTCCAGCTCAGTGGCGAGTCCTGGGGTGACCATGTCCCCACACAGTGACTATGGTGGTAAGTGTGTTATGTTGCCACAGACACCCTGCACACTGTTGCTTAAATTTCATCTGTGGCCAAACAATTTATGTAAACAAAGTAAACCATGTTGGTTCACCCTTTTTCCAGATGGTGAACGTGCGGGCTCATATGGATGGAGCTTGACCCCATCTCCCTCCCCGTCTGATGGTGAACTGGATTTGGAGGAACAGGGTAAGTGGATGGTTGCGGCCAGTCATGACTAACCATCAGCAGTGACGACTGTGTACTAAAGTTTGTGTTTACTCCCAATACAGGTGCCCCTACCATGGAGGAATTCATCCAGGCCCATCAGGCATTTGTGGCCCGTTTGACCACGGCTCTACAGCGTGGCCTGCAGGACCTTGGCCGCCTGGCTCAAATGCTGGCGGACCTACACCCACACCATGGTTCACACCCATGAATTTGAGGGATGCATTGTATCCTGGCCAAACATGGCCCCACAAACAGTTGTCCTTGTTGGACCCTAAAATTTTCACACGTTGGCTTGTTGCCTTGCAAAAGTGAAAATATTGTTTTTTTTTTTTTTTTTGCCCCGTTGGGCTCTTTTCTTATAGTGTCCCACATTGTGACCCTCACAAGTGTGGACTGGCTAGCCCCATCTGGCCTACAATCCCTATACTGTCCCACATTGGGACCATCACAAGTGTGGACTGGCTAGCCCCATCTGGCCTAAGCCTTCCTTGTATGATGGCAAATGTCTGTGACACATGTATGTTTACAATACAATGCTGTTCTAACTTTGTTATACGCTCCTTCATGTGACCTTACTAATATTTGGTGACCAAACCTCACCATAACCTAACTATGTGAGGCACATCACAACATCCCTTTGTGAATGTGCTAAGACATTCCAAATGAACCGATGGTGATCCTGCTGAGCGAGCACTGGCCCATATTGTGTGGCTTGGGGAAACCTATTATTGGCCACAATTACATTCACCCCCAAAAACCCACACAATCCTTATTCTGAAATGAATACACAATTGTGTTAATAAATAAAATTTATTCCAGCCTGGAATTTAAAATAAATTACAAATAATAGAATTTTAGTGGAAAAATTTTTTAAAAAAAACCACTAATTTTGGCCAAAAATCAATCAACAAAATATACATATAAAACGCAATTCCTGAAATTATAAAGTCCAGACTGCCAATTCTGTGCATTGGCTACTAGTGTCCAAATTACTCCTCTTCTGTCGGCTCTGACAATGCCGCATCCCCCCTCCTCTGAGGGCAGCCCCGACCTGCCCCAGAACGTCTGGTTGAACGACGATGTGTTGAGGGGGGATGGGGTGACTGTGGCGGGGCCGGTCTTCTCACGGGCCGAGATGGGGCAGCTGGTGAAAGGGGCCACAAGGTGTGTTGCATGGGGGAGGGGACGTGGCAGCCCCATTGAAGGGCCCCATCATCGGCAGCATCAGCGGCATTGTGGAAGACCCTCAGAAGGATCTTCTTCTGGAGCGGCTCCATCCCTCGCATTCTGTTGCTCATGTAGAGGGCGTCGGGGTCCATGTGGGTCCGTTGTTCATCCAACAACACGCGTCGGGCCCAGGTCGCCAGCTCCGTCTCAGGTGGTGCAGGACGTCGGCGGCGACGGATCCCGGAGCTGGGACCTGGGCCTGGACCCACATCACTCGCCGCGCCCTCCTGCTCAGCCCCAGATGTCATGGGCTGAGCATCATCAGCAACAGAATCCTCGGCAATGGAGCCGTCCTCTTCTGGGGCCTGTGGGTGGGGAAAAAATAAAAAAAATAAACCATTAGTGGAGGCTATATCAACTGTATACATTCACAACAGGACTCTATATACCACTCCCACACACACCAAGCCCAACTACCAGAATGGAAAATGAGGAATAACACAGTAAAGCAAATAAGGTTCAAGACCCCAACACCAGTGGTTCTCCTGTACACTCACCTCGACCATTCCAGGAGCTCAGCTAAATACATAATTAGTTGTTTGTCACGTAGCCGTAATCCAATATTAGGACATGTCACCACAACACCTTGATACTGGGGGCTGTGCTGGCCAATGACACATATTGGGCACCTTCCCATTAGGACTCCTTTATGGTGAGAAACCACCCCTCACTCAATTACCTTTAACCCACTGGCAACAAAGCCAACACACATGTGAGACAGCACCATTTACTACATGGTACTATGTGGCTGTTTGAGAACAAACCACCTGCTATCTTGAAACCCTTAAATAACTAACCTAAACATACCAAGATGTTGTGGAAGAAGCAACATTGCAATACGGCTGGAAGCATAGAATAGAAAAGTCTGGTAAGTCATGGAAGGAGGGCAGATAGATTGACACCCCAAGGTGTGCCGCAGCAAGGAGGTAAATATGCCAACACATTTGGTGTGAAGGATTTATCGAAGCACACATGTGAAGGAAACATTGTGGCCCACCACTGTCACACAATTACCCACCTCCTGTGGCGCAGGTGGTGATGCAGCCGGGCCTACAAGGGACGCAGCAACGGGGCAGTTGGTGGTCGTTCGATGCGGGCGAACCTCGCCCAGGATGAAGGTGAACAGGGGATAGTACCATAGGGTAGGTGATGGTACCTCCTCTGCTCCAGCCCCTGAGCGACGACGCTGGTACTGAATGTGAGCCCGCATGAACGCCGACCTCATGTTTTTGATCTTAAGTGCCACCATTTGCTGGTCCCACGTCTTGCCTACCCTTGGCTCCAAGCGATTTGCCAGAGCCACAAGACTCCTGTAGGCCTCGGCCCTCGCTGCCCGATTTTTATATTCGGGCAGCGAGCTGCGCCACAAACATTCGTGCCGCTGATACTCCGTGAGAAGCTGGGATTCCAATTCCACAGTACCCCTCGGCATCTGCCGATGAAAAATTAAAACAAAAAGAACACAGTCACAACACAAGGCATACCGACATTTCAAAACTTGCCACAATCATACACATAATCATTAACTTTCTACAGTGATCATCTATGCAGCTATTTTGTGGAGTGAAACTGGCCATGAGTGTGCCATTTTCTCAATCTCAGACCGCTACTAACTCAAACACATGTATGCTGCCAATATCAAGCCCCGGATATCGGTGTCCACCTACAGATGTTTCAAACATGATTTCTGTCCCCAATGTACCTATTGCAACACACCTTGACACGGTGTGTGCGTACATACCTGTAGAGGGCAACATGTGACCTAACACGTTGTGTGCTAACTAGTACCTGGCCAGTGTCCACAATGGTAAGGGGTCACTATATCAGAAAGGCGGGCTGGGTGTGTGCCAACACTGCACATACTACATGTAATGTGCACCCAGATGATCATGTAGGTGTTCCTCCAGACGTGGAAGTCCCATTTTAACACATGTACCCAACATCCCTGGAATGTCCGCCACAATTCTACCACCCCTGAAATGTTGATGTGAAGTACCAGCCAAAGAAATAACACCGTGCTCTTTTACCATTGCCAAAAAGCAGAAGGTGCAATACATACTTACACTATATAAGTAGAGGCACTACCTGGCTACTGGGCGACACAGAATAAGGTTCACATATTTAATATTACGTGTTCAATATTTGCAT